>JACCHW010000010.1:3085000-3364968 GCA_018907185.1 Platyscapa corneri | reverse complement strand
CCTTTGGTATAACTGGATAATTTAGAAAAATATGTAATGGATGATACGGAATTATCAATGTTTATAAATTCATAGGAAATAGACTGTGTAATACATATTTTTGATAATAAAAGTTATTCTTTAAATAACCAGACTATATGTACAACACGCATAAAGGATGCAAAACAATTTTGTATAAAATCCACAATTTTAGGTACAAATACTAGTCGTGGCTAAATCATATGTAATACGCCTTTTAATAATTATTTAAAAAATAATTTTAATAAAATTAAAAATAATAGTATTCTTAAAAATGAACATTGCAAATATATTATTTTAACTTATCATTTACTTTTACTATTTATCAAATTATTCGGAGATTAATTAATTATGTGAAATAAGCAAATGAATGGCAGTTTGTAAAATAGTAAATTAATTGAAATAAACGTTAATTTCTATGATTCAGATAATATATAAAAGAAAGTTATTTATTTTGTTTATTGAAACATTGTCTTTATTTCTCTACAAGTGTGAATTTACATTATGCTGTCTAACTTTTACAATTAATTATAATGTTTGGTAAATTTTATAGATTCATTTAAAGTATTTGCGAGCTGCTTTGCTTTTTAAGTATTTAGCAACAGTTGGAACCATCTTTAGTTGCCGTTATTATATTTTTCTTTGCTTTACAGCCGCAATTTTCTTTCATTCATTAAATTTTCATAATTTGTAGAATTCATCCCAAATACAAAGCCAACCTTTCCATATAACTTTTTTAAATAATTAGCCGAAGTTGGTTAGATGCGAACCTGAAATTTTTATTTGCGTAGAATATGAAAAGTATGAATATATTCAATTTTTCTCTTTGCGCAATTGTCATTAGTATTGAAACGAGCCGAAAATATTGCTCACACTATCGAACCTTAAGGTCCCTGGAATTTTCAGGCCAAAAATGGGTTAAGAGTAATTCTCCGACGCGATTAAGAATGTCGGGAAAATTGGGCGTGTGGACTTGCAACAGCCCACCTCCTTATCGGGGGGGGAGGCTCGACTACTTGCATCCCTTTCGCTCTTGTGTAATTTGCTTATTTGGCGTCCGGCTTTGGCGCGTTTACTACCCCCCCACAAGATCGCCAAGGGTAGGCTCATCATGCCCCTACCATTCGTGAGGCGCGAAAATGGGGCTTGAGGCAGGATGGTATATAAGAGGCCCACCGGCAACGTTCGCAACACAAACATAAGAGTCTTTCCTTGGAGACAAAATGTTCGACCACAATCGATCAACCACTGCCCTCCACCTCGCCATTGACTTTGGCGAACAGGAAATGGCTGACCTGCTTTTGAACTCCACGAGCAACGTCGACGCAAGAGAATCTCGCCTCGGCCGAACTCCGCTGCAGCTGGCAGTAAAACAGAACAATTTACACACGAGCCGAAAGCTGCTGGACCGCGGAGCTGCTGTCAACGCTGTTTCCGACGACGACCTGACGCCGCTGCACATCGCAGTTGGAAATCGGTCGACGGCAATGGTTTACTTGCTCCTCAATTACGGAGCCGAAGTAAACCCGAAAAAGAAGTTCCGCGGCAAGACGCCGTTGTACCTGGCCGTCGAATACAACTGCCCCGACATCGTCCAGATGTTGCTGAAGTCGGGCGCCTCCATCCAGGACGCCTCGCATCGCGGCACGACGCTCTTCCATGTTGCCGACAGAATCGGCGCCAGCGACATTATGCAGCTGATGACTAATTATACCTGCAGCCAACTGAACTTGTTGAGCATCAGCATCAGCAGCGGCAGGTACAACAACATCAGCAACAGCCGATATAATAACGACAATAGCAGCAGCAGCAGCTACAACAGCCAATATAATAACATCAGCAGCAGCAATGACCGATATAATAATAACAATATCAGCAGCAGCAGCTACAACAGCCGATATAATAACATCAGCAGCAGCAATGACCGATATAATAATAACAATAGCACAAGCAGCAGCAATAACAGCCAATATAATAACATCAGCAGCAACAACAACAACCACAACTCCATACAAGTATCAAGAATGAGGCGACACGCATAAATTTATACAACTTTTGTAAATTTTTTACTTGCATACGTATATATGCATCATAAGAAATATTTATACTTGATTTATATTGTAATCATAGTCATGTAATATAGTTCTTAATATAATTAATTTTTGTTTTATAAATATTACTGTTAAATTTGAACGATGTATTTAAAGTTTTTTTTAATAAATAAACTTGTAATAAAAAAAAAAATATTTTTTTAATAAACACTGTTAATTTCGAACGATGTATGTAATATTTTTTTAATAAATAAACTTGTAATTAAAAAAAAAAAATATTTTTTTAATAAACACTGATAATTTCGAACGATGTATATAATATTTTTTTAATAAATAAACTTGTAATTAAAAAAAAAAATATTTTTTTAATAAACACTGTTAATTTCGAACGATGTATGTAAAGTTTTTTTAATAAATAACCTTGTAATAAAAAATTAAAAAAATATTTTTTTAATAAACACTGATAATTTCGAACGATGTATATAATATTTTTTTAATAAATAAACTTGTAATTAAAAAAAAAAATATTTTTTTAATAAACACTGTTAATTTCGAACGATGTATGTAAAGTTTTTTTAATAAATAACCTTGTAATAAAAAAATAAAAAAATATTTTTTTAATAAACACTGTTAATTTCGAACGATGTATGTAAAGTTTTTTCAATAAATTATCTTATAATCAAAAAATAAAAAAATATTTTTTTAATAAACACTGTTAATTTCGAACGGCGAACGGGAGGGAAGGGGGGGAAGAAAGAACCGGGGAGAGAAAAAAGGAAAAGGGGGGGAAGAAACAGGATAGGTCGAACGATGTAGAGAAAGGTGGTTAAAGAAAGAAACTGGTAATGAAAAAAAAAAAAAAGAGTGGGAGGGGGAGGGGGGGGGGGGGGGGGGGGGGGGGGGGGGGGGGGGGGGGGGGGGGGGGGGGGGGGGGGGGGGGGGGGGGGGGGGGGGGGGGGGGGGGGGGGGGGGGGGGTGGAGGGGGGGGGGGGGGGGGGGGGGGGGGGGGGGGGGGGGGGGGGGGGGGGGGGGGGGGGGGGGGGGGGGGGGGGGGGGGGGGGGGGGGGGGGGGGGGGGGGGGGGGGGGGGGGGGGGGGGGGGGGGGGGGGGGGGGGGGGGGGGGGGGGGGGGGGGGGGGGGGGGGGGGGGGGGGGGGGGGGGGGGGGGGGGGGGGGGGGGGGGGGGGGGGGGGGGGGGGGGGGGGGGGGGGGGGGGGGGGGGGGGGGGGGGGGGGGGGGGGGGGGGGGGGGGGGGGGGGGGGGGGGGGGGGGGGGGGGGGGGGGGGGGGGGGGGGGGGGGGGGGGGGGGGGGGGGGGGGGGGGGGGGGGGGGGGGGGGGGGGGGGGGGGGGGGGGGGGGGGGGGGGGGGGGGGGGGGGGGGGGGGGGGGGGGGGGGGGGGGGGGGGGGGGGGGGGGGGGGGGGGGGGGGGGGGGGGGGGGGGGGGGGGGGGTGGGGGGGGGGGGGGGGGGGGGGGGGGGGGGGGGGGGGGGGGGGGGGAAGAAAAAATAAAAAAATATTTTTTTAATAAACACTGTTAATTTCGAACGATGTATGTAAAGTTTTTTCAATAAATTATCTTATAATCAAAAAATAAAAAAATATTTTTTTAATAAACACTGTTAATTTCGAACGATGTATGTAAAGTTTTTTTAATAAATAACCTTGTAATAAAAAAATAAAAAAATATTTTTTTAATAAACACTGATAATTTCGAACGATGCATGTAAAGTTTTTTTAATAAATAAACTTGTAATTAAAAAATAAAAAAATACTTTTTTTAATAAACACTGTTAATTTCGAACGATGTATGTAAAGTTTTTTCAATAAATTATCTTATAATCAAAAAATAAAAAAATATTTTTTTAATAAACACTGTTAATTTCGAACGATGTATGTAAAGTTTTTTTAATAAATAACTTGTAATAAAAAATAAAAAAATATTTTTTTAATAAACACTGTTAATTTCGAACGATGTATGTAAAGTTTTTTTAATAAATAACCTTGTAATAAAAAATTAAAAAAATATTTTTTTAATAAACACTGATAATTTCGAACGATGTATATAATATTTTTTTAATAAATAAACTTGTAATTAAAAAAAAAAATATTTTTTTAATAAACACTTAATTTCGAACGATGTATATAATATTTTTTTAATAAATAAACTTGTAATTAAAAAAAAAAATATTTTTTTAATAAACACTGTTAATTTCGAACGATGTATGTAAAGTTTTTTTAATAAATAACCTTGTAATAAAAAATTAAAAAAATATTTTTTTAATAAACACTGATAATTTCGAACGATGTATATAATATTTTTTTAATAAATAAACTTGTAATTAAAAAAAAAAATATTTTTTTAATAAACACTGTTAATTTCGAACGATGTATGTAAAGTTTTTTTAATAAATAACCTTGTAATAAAAAAATAAAAAAATATTTTTTTTAATAAACACTGTTAATTTCGAACGATGTATGTAAAGTTTCTTCAATAAATTACCTTGTAATAAAAAAATAAAAAAATATTTTTTCCTAATAAGGTCGACACTGTCCTAATTTCGACCCACGATGTACTTATCTTTTTGTCCTCCCCCCTGTTCAAAGTTATTTTTAATAAATAAACTTGTAATTAAAAAATAAAAAAATACTTTTTTTAATAAACACTGATTAATTTCGAACGATGCATGTAAAGTTTTTTTACCTTATATGCCCTTGTCCTCCAATAAACTTGTAATTTGTAATTAAAAAATAAAAAAATACTTTTTTTAATAAACACTGTTAATTTAACGAACCTTGTATGTAAAGTTTCTTCAATAAATTACCTTATAATCTAAATAGTCTGTAATCTTATGTTTGTTTTATTTTGTTTCTGCTTTTATCCTCTTGTTTACCCCTTCCCTCTCTTCTACTTCAATGAATTTTGTATAATTTATTTGTCTTTCTTTTCTAATAATATTTGTCAGCGAGCTGTACATTTTTGGTCCCATACTACGTGAAAATGTATTAGAATATATTCAAAAATATGGTACATACGAATGTTTTTTAATTTTTTCTACAATTTGAAAGAACTGTTTCTTATGATGTCTTTTTTTTATCCTTACATAATTTGATATTTAGCTAAACAGATTTAATGAGATTCTCTATCAAACTTCCTTTATTTAGATTATTAATAAAATTCAATTGTTAAATCTTAAATGTTTACCTAAATACGGCTATTTCTTAATTATCGTTATAAATGACCATTTTGCTGACAGGTAAAGGAACTTTTATTCGCCGCGAGAGTAAAACTGCACGACGAATATATTAATATTTTTCTTATTCTACGCAAATACAAAATTCAGGTTCGCATCTGACCAACTTCGGCTAATTATTTAAAAAAGTTATATGGAAAGGTTGGCTTTGTATTTGGGATGAATTCTACAAATTATGAAAATTTAATGAATGAAAGAAAATTGCGGCTGTAAAGCAAAGAAAAATATAATAACGGCAACTAAAGATGGTTCCAACTGTTGCTAAATACTTAAAAATCAAAGCAGCTCGTAAATACTTTAAATGAATCTATATGATTTACCAATTATAATAATAAATTGATTTAATGTATATGTGATAAAAAAAAAAAAAAAAAAAATATATTCGATATTCTCATATTAATATAATTATATTAAAAAACTATTAATATATTCATTATTTTTCATATTAGTATAATTATACTTGTATACTTAAAATAATACTTAATGTGCAATTTATAAAAAAAATTCTCTGGATTATGATTAAACTAAAATATTTTTATTTTAAATAATTCTCAATAATTAAATGTTCATAAATATAGTTTAGACAAAAGTAAATAGATTATTCGTAGAATTTGAAGTAATTTTTATATAATTATAAGTATCGAATTATGAAGAATCAACTAAAAGAGGCGGCAATATCTTGCAGAATATTTACGAATTTAATATAAATTTAGTGATTTGAAAGAAAAATATCGCGTGTTTAAAAAAAGGACAAGGAAGAAAATTTGAAACGAAAATTTTGGCAAAAATTAGGAGACATGACGGAAGAAACGCATATGAATACAAGATGGTAAAGTTGTGTAAAGAAGAGACATATTCAAGGCAAGAACTGAAAAAATAGTACGAAAGGGGATAGAAAAGATATAAGTTTAATATTCGACATACATTGAAAGATGGAGTGATAGAGGGGGTTGGAGAGAGAAACAAGAATATAAACGAATAAAAAATAATAGCTATGTGCACGTCTAATTTATTTGAATATTAGGTTTATAGTCATATTGCAACAATACATGTATATTTTTATGCGGGAAAATTTTCTAATTAATTTCGGTTTATAATGTTTCTAGATTTATATCGAAGAAAAAATGGAAAGATATATATACTAAGTGTAAATATTTTATATGTAGGAAAACTTTAAGTATACGGAAATCGGTACAAAATGTTAAATATAAGAAAAATTGTTAAAATTTAAGTGAAATAAAAAGTAACTATACCTGCAAAAATTATTAAATGTTAATTAATGTATAAATTATATATGCAAATGTGTAGGTACGCTTAAGATATTTAATTTCTTATATTTTTATAAATAATTTTAATTTTGATATAATCGAATAATGAGTATTTATCGAATAAAGTATACATTGTTATAATATACCAAAGCATCATTATAAAATTTTATGCGGGAAAATTTTCTAATTAATTTCAGTTTATAATGTTTCTAGATTTATATCGAAGAAAAAATGGAAAGATATATATTGATAAAACTTTGCCAATACAGAAATTTTGAATTTCACATAATCGAAATTGCTGTGGTATTTAAATTAATTCAATTAGTTCAAAAAGTTTAAATTAATAAAAAATTTTTTGTAATAACATTATTAATAAATTTCACATTTATGATCTCACATAAAAAATTTGTTTATTTGCAAATTAAAAATATCATATATGTTAATATATTTTAATACATTAACTGAAATTAATACCATTTTATCTCTAATTACAATAATAACAAAAGGCTTATTATTCCATGTTTCATATTCGCATACACCAATGCGCGAAAGAAAACAAAGATAAAGTTTTTTTAATAAATTACCTTATAATCAAAATAGTCTAATCTTATTTTGTTTCTGCTTTTATCCTCTTGTTTATCCCTTCCCTCTCTTCTACTCCAATGAATTTTGTATAATTTATTTGTCTTTCTTTTCTAATGTTATTTCTCAGTTGAATAAGGAAATATATAATATTTTTTCATTTTTGGAAAAGAATAAAGAAAATTTTACATTTAACAAAATGAATCACTTTGTTTTATAACTTAATTTTCGTATAAAAATTCAAATTAGATTAATCTTTAAAGAATTAAAAGCTATGATTTTTATATAATTTACTATTTTAGAAAACATCATTATTTTTCTTATATTTACATAATTAATTAGCCTTTGGTATAACTGGATAATTTAGAAAAATATGTAATGGATGATACGGAATTATCAATGTTTATAAATTCATAGGAAATAGACTGTGTAATACATATTTTTGATAATAAAAGTTATTCTTTAAATAACCAGACTATATGTACAACACGCATAAAGGATGCAAAACAATTTTGTATAAAATCCACAATTTTAGGTACAAATACTAGTCGTGGCTAAATCATATGTAATACGCCTTTTAATAATTATTTAAAAAATAATTTTTAATAAAATTAAAATAATAGTCTTCTTAAAAATGAACATTGCAAATATATTATTTTAACTTATCATTTACTTTTACTATTTATCAAATTATTCGGAGATTAATTAATTATGTGAAATAAGCAAATGAATGGCAGTTTGTAAAATAGTAAATTAATTGAAATAAACGTTTAATTTCTATGATTCAGATAATATATAAAGAAAGTTATTTATTTTGTTTATTGAAACATTGTCTTTATTTCTCTACAAGTGTGAATTACATTATGCTCGTCTAACTTTACAATTAATTATAATGTTTGGTAAATTTTATAGATTCATTTAAAGTATTTGCGAGCTGCTTTGATTTTTAAGTATTTAGCAACAGTTGGAACCATCTTTAGTTGCCGTTATTATCTTTTCTTTGCTTTACAGCTGCAATTTTCTTTCTTTATTAAATTTTCATAATTTGTAGAATTTGAGGTCCGTGGGAATTCCCAGGACAATATCATAACAATTTCGCAAAATATTAAGTCAACTGCCCCATTTCCAAAAATGGGTTACGAGGCACTTCTCTGCGCGTTTAAGAATGGCGGGAAAATTGGGACCTGCAATCCCCCCCCCCGTCCTTGATGGCGGGGGCATTATTGTTTACGAATCATACGTGTGGTGAAAACATCGGTATTCAACACATTAGTTTTCTAGTATAGATATTTTATTGCTTTTATATCATTCTTATATAATCTGTGCTATCATTCATTCGCACATTTTTTCTTTTGTTCGCTTATCCGTTTTGAGTTTTGACCGAAGCTTTAAATTAGTAGGACTTTTCCATAACTGCCATTTTATTAATTTATGTTTTATTATGTATGTATTTATTTTTATTCTTTTTATTAGCTGATAGGTAACTTTGTTTTTATTGTTAATTTAAGAACCTTGATATTTAGCTTATTTTTATTATTTTAATTTGTTTATTTAGTATTTCATAAATAATCAATTGAGAATAAAGATAATTTAATCTTTGACGTTCAGTGTTCTTTATTACACTACGTAATTTTAATGCTGTACTAAGGCATTTAGTATTATTAAGACGTTAATTAGAAGATCGAAAGTAAACTATTCCATTATCCATGAAAAGTTTCAGTTCTTTATAACTTAATGTCACTTTTTAGCTAAACTCAATAACAGCAATAAGGAGAATTTCAAATAAACGCATATCCTATTTTCTAAACGGCACTGTATCTTTCATCTCTAACAGTTGCTGTGTTTTTTTTCCTCTTAACATTATATAACGAATACGTTGAAAAATTTTATAAGCGTATATACGAAAACGATGCGTTATTTTCATATTTTAAAGTAATATAATGGATTATGACTTACAGATGGTAAAAACATTATAAAGATTATATATATTTATATAGGGACAAAAATTGCGAGCTAAAACTTTACGCACTTTTCTAATGTGAATTGTTGAAATTTGGACGGAAATCTTTTATTTTAGTACTTATTCAAGGCATATTTACACCTAATTACAAATTGTATTATTAATAGCGAATGCGGCGAATGTTAAACGAACAATATTCTCGTAATCTCGGGTACTGAGTTCTTGTCGGTACCGGTTTTAAGACAATTACTATTTCCTCAGCCTTACGATTACAGATTGTTAATTCGTTAATTGCGCTCACAGGTAAAGAGGTTCGACGATTGCTCGGGCAAGCGATTCCTCGAAATAGTAAAATTATGGCAGAAATCGAGAAAGGGTTAAGGGGGTGAGCACAGGCTTACGGGTCGTTTGGTATCTGTTTCCTGAGTGCACTCATTATTATACGTGGAGGGGTGAGAGGGGTGAGCAATCCTTGGCTATAATATGGGTAACTTGCAGAAACTTAATTACCTTATTAATTATAGGCCCGAACGAGTCGCAAATAAATCTAATATTTCGGACGATATTGTTCCGAAGTAGCGAGTAGCGAGTCTTAAATAGTCGCTATTGGGAAGTCGATGTTTACTCGGTTTGAAAATGTCGCTTTTGAATTTCCTAAAGTGACGGAAGAAGAACCGCCCGTTAGAAGAAGTTACCATAGAACCATATTGCGAATTTCGCTTCGAATTAAGAAGGTCATTACCCGAACAGTCACCTTAGAATGACAAGTGGACAGGCTGAAGTTTTTGGATCAGAATTAATCACGGCCACAAGTTACAAGTTCACTTACGGAGCCAAAGTCGCAGTCTTTTTCCTGGTACGGATGCTCGATAAGACTGACAGGAACAGTCGACTTTAGTTACATCGAAAAGAAACTCCAATGAACCAATATTACAACTTGCACGACCAGCTCGAGAAGCAGAGAGAAGCATAGGAAAGAAATGGATCACGAGGCCCGATCGTCATGGTCGTCGGACCGGCCGACGTCGGCAAATCAACGTTGTGCAAAATCCTGAGCAACTTCGCAGTCAGGATGGGCCGAAAAACCATCCTGGTTGACTTGGACCCCGACCGAGGCGACATTTCCGTTCCCGGCACAGTTTGCTGCACTCCTGGTCGACCGTCCGGCAGACGTTGTCGACGGCTTCCGACAACGAGCCCCGCTGGCTTTCCATTTTGGACACAAGTCGCCCAGTTCCAATCCGAAGCTCTACAATCTTCTGGCATCTCGATTGGCCGACGAATGTCACGCTCGATTAGAAGCAACTAAAGTCGCCAAAGCTTCTGGCATGATCATCAACACCTGCAGTTGCAATATTGCCGGCGGATCGGACACGTTGCTGCACATTGCAAAAACGTTTGGCGTCGACGCCATTCTGGTTCTGGACCAGGAACGGCTCTGCAGCGACTTGCGAAGAGCAGCACCCGAATTCTGCAGCGTCGTCCAACTGCCGAAGAGCGGAGGCGCCGAAAAAAGGTCGAGGAAGCAGCGAGACGACGTCGTTCAGCAGTCGATCCGGGAATACTTCCATGGCTTGGCAACGGAACTCCAGCCACACAGATTTGACGTAAAATGGACCGACTTCAGGATCCTGAAGATCGGAGCCACCGACATGCCGTCGCGCTGCTGCCTTACGGCATGACACCGCCGGACAACTCGTCAAAACTCGTTGTTGTCAAACCCGGACCGAGTTTGTTGAATCGCTTGCTTTCCGTATCGTTTAGTTGCTCAGACGACGACGACGACGACGACGACTACAAGAAACATTGTTGGATTTTTATGCGTAACCAGTGTTGACGTTCCAACGCGAAATTTTACAGTTTTAAGTCCGTTTTTGTTTTCCTCTACCAAACTGTACTTTACTGTTAAGCGAAATTACGTACGATCTCCACTATCTCTAACTTTTTCTCAAATTTTATCGAATATTCATTTTGTAAATGTTACCGATTATTAAATTTTTTGTAAATTTTATCGAATATTAAATCTTTTAAATTTTTAAATCAAATTTTTTTTAATTTTTTCTCTACCGCCCGCTCCCACCTCCTATTCCACTCCACTCCCCCTCCCCAGCCCCATAATCTGTCGTACTCCACAATTTTCCTATTAGCTTCTCCCCCCCCCCCCACCAAAATTCAATCAAATTTCGAAATTTTCACTTCTCCCCCACCCCCCCGTGTCGCGCCTCTCAACCTAGCAGACGACGAATTTATTGACGTACGCACGGCACGAATGCACACGCGTATGTTTGCGCATGCGTGTAACGCAAATTAGCCTGCTAGTTAGGTTAGCACGGTTATTTTTTTTTCTTTTTTCTTTTCATTGCGGGGCGGGGGAGACAGCGAGCGGAAAAATTCGAAATTATGAATATTCGCGCAAATCTTGTACATTAAATACGCGTTTACAAATTCGATTCTTTTTCAAACACAGTTAAATTACGAGGTCGCACCAACGCAGAATTTAAGAAAACTTAAAATAACTTTCTCAATTTTAAATGAATCACATTGTTTTATAACTTATTTTTCTATAAAAATTCAAATTAGATTAATCTTAAAGAATTAAAAGCTATGATTTTTATATAATTTACTATTTTAGAAAACATCATTATTTTTCTTATATTTTACATAATTAATTAGCCTTTGGTATAACTGGATAAGTTAGAAAAATATGTAATGGATGATCGGAATTATCAATGTTTATAAATTCATAGGAAATAGACTGTGTAATACATATTTTTGATAATAAAAGTTATTTCTTTTAAATAACCAGACTATATTGTACAACACGCATAAAGGATGCAAAACAATTTTGTAATAAAATCCACAATTGTAGGTACAAATACTAGTCGTGGCTAAATCATATGTAATACGGCCTTTTAATAAGTATGTGAAAAAATAATTTTAATAAAATTAAAAATAATAGTATGCGTAAAATGAACATTGCAAATATATTATTTTAACTTATCATTTACTTTTACTATTTATCAAATTATTCGGAGATTAATTAATTATGTGAAATAAGCAAATGAATGGCAGTTTGTAAAATAGTAAATTAATTGAAATAAACGTTAATTTCTATGATTCAGATAATATATAAAAGAAAGTTATTTATTTTGTTTATTGAAACATTGTCTTTATTTCTCTACAAGTGTGAATTTACATTATGCTGTCTAACTTTTACAATTAATTATAATGTTTGGTAAATTTTATAGATTCATTTAAAGTATTTGCGAGCTGCTTTGATTTTTAAGTATTTAGCAACAGTTGGAACCATCTTTAGTTGCCGTTATTATAGTTTTCTTTGCTTTACAGCTGCAATTTTCTTTTATTTTTCAAATTATCAGAATTTAAAAGATTTCATTATTAATGAACGATCTATCTTTTCCAAAGAAGTTTGAAAAAGCGTTAGTTGAACTTTGGTTAGATGCAAACTTTTAATTTACATTTACATAGAATTTGGAATTAATAGAGTGTAATTGCTATTTCATATAATTTCAATTAAGTAATCATACCTGTATGATTATATGAAAAGAGCCTCAATTGTTATTTCCGCGACCTTCCACTTAATGCTTTACTAAATTTGAGTTGCATATAGTTGTCACTTCATATTAATTTATCTTCTTGTTTTTTGCTTTTTCCCTCACTTTCTCTCGCACACTCTCTCTCTCTCTCTCTCTCTCTTTCAGTGAATTTTGCACATTAAACTTAATTTTTTCTACCCTCTTGCATGCTATTTTATAGGTTACTCATCTTGAATTCTATTTCTCGCTTTCGCGATGTTTCACATTGATTCTGCCTCTGCCTTACACAATCTGTACCTTCTAGAATATATAATGTTAATAAAATTCTCGACTTGATTCCTCTTATATCTTATAAATCGAATGTAGCTTCGTTTTTAAAATTTTACAATGATATATATAATAATAATAAGTGCACAACGAAACGTTATATAATATACAAAGAAAGTTTTATTGAATTATCTGAATATTTTTTTTTTTTATAAAAGTATTATCGATCTACGCGTTTCTTTTTCTTTTTTCTATGATAGAAATTTACATTCAACTGGATTACACATATGGTTTGATCAAGTGAAGAGCTTATCGTACTACTTCGGTGTAATCAGCGCATAATTCGACTCTAATCTTGTTTGAAAAGTCTTATAAAGATTTTAATAAAAGAATTCGAATACTTTCCGGAGTTATGTAACTTTCATCGTTTGATAACATTTGGTTCCAAAGCACAAACTATTTTAAAGAAGGAAAAGAGCAAACCCGATGAGTCTGCTTTTATTACGAGATATACAATTAGGTAATAAAAACAAATTACTGAATTACTTATTCAAAAATAATTAAATTGGTGAAATAAAAAATGGTGTGATTCACTGCATCACTAGAACAAAATTATTCCTCGTAAATTATAAAATTGAGTATTTTTGCGCAGCACAGTAATGCGGTAATATATTACATTTATTGCACAAGTTCTTCAAAATACAATTTCCGAATCATTCCTTTAAAAAAAATAAAACAATTCCGAATATAGACGCTGGATTTGTTGTTGCCGATACAAAAACAGTGATTCATAAAAGAAAACAACCGAAGCCAAAGATATTTAGAAAATGAAATACGTAATAAATTATGCAAATGAAGTGTGTTTTATATTTACCTACGAACAAATTTATATCAACGGAAAATTGAGTGAGAGAATCCAAATGTGTACTCGTGCGATCTGAAAAACCCTGAGGTTGTACGACCTCAACTGTCACTCAAAATTTTAAATTCAACGCAAATTATAATCATAAATTTTAAAATAAAGCCCCGGTGTGGTGAAAAAAATTAAGAGCTACATTAGCGAAAGGCGGAATCGATTACAATCAGGAGTGAAAAAGTCGAAAGATTGTATAACGAGTCGGGGAACAATACATTGTGTTCCTTTTTGTAATTCGAGTAACGAGAACAAGAAGAGTTCTTGTTAAATAATTATGCGCGTTAATGTTGCTAATAACGAATTGGTGCGTAAAATTAATTATATTTCACCTCTAAACTTTCCTCTAACGCAAACGTATTAAAGCGTGGACTTTAGTACGTGTCGAGGATCATTATTCGGAAAATTTTATGAAAAATGGAAAACTACTGTTCTTCGCGTTTAACAGTTGATCGCTTCCAAATGCCTATGGTATCTTTAAAAACGTAATACTTTTGAATAATAGATTAAGCGCGCGTGGATTAGGATTAATTGGGCGCCAATACAAGTGCCGTGGTTAAAACGCGCCTGCAATTACAAAGGGTTGACTTTTCTCCACCCTCTCCCCCACCCCCAAGGCGTACTTTTTACTTTCCAATACAAAATACGCCGATACGGTCTTAGCGACTATCAAGTGCAAACACTTTGTGTTAGGTTTTGTGGAATTCTCGCTCATTTTCATTAATCACGCGACTTTTTATTTCGTTCGATTCGACATTTATTCGACGAGCTGGTCGAACTTCGCGAGCCGCAAGATAAACATACGTTGAAAATTATTCTCGTATCGGAGCTCAGAAGGATAAGACCGATACACCATTGAAGTGCTATTGTACAGTCCGCGGCTGAAACGACGAGAAGGCTTTTTTAAAATTTAGCGTTTATTGTGCATTGTTTAGTTTTCATTCGTGTTTCCGCTGCTGCTGCTGCTGCTGCTGCTGCTGCTATTGTCGATAGTAGCCGGCGAATTAATGCATAGAAGAATTCGAAAGGAGATGCAAAAAATAATAGCGAAACGCGAAATAATCGTCTTAAGCTGGAGCGCGTTTAAAAAAATTAATCCGGTTGACGAGTGCTGACGAATATTATTTCGTCCTTGGATGCTTGGACGTTTTTTGTTTTTATTTTTACCGTGCAAACCTTATTGTTGTTGCGATGATTAACCTTAATTTCTTACTTGGTAGAGCCAAGGCTTTACGCGAATAAAGAATTAATTATAACAAACATTTGAGGAATTTTTATATCCACTTTTACTCGTTTAAAGGAGAACATACCGAATAGGTTGGCTTAGTTGAAGTGTCTCTCTCATAATTTCATTGATTCGTGACAGTTTTTATAATTAGGCTCATTTTTTACTTTCAATGTGTGTCGCCTCGTCAAATTTACCAAGAAACGTCAATTCCTATAAGTGATTGGATAAAAGTAACCACGATTCCTCCAAAATTTCTGGGGATAATAGAGGTTTGCAAGCTATTTTATTGGGATACAATTCGTAATGCGTTCTTGGTGCTATTCTAAGAAGGAAGGACAAGCGAAAATTTTCAATTCTCGATAGAAAAATCGATGCCACCTTCATCAAGTTTTTATTATCTAAGTCAATTATCGCTGTTACACATTGGTAATTTACAATCGCGTGGGTATTTAGGCAGCGAATGTTAAAGAAGTTTTATTTATAGACGGTTTGGAATTAAAATCCATATCTGATGAGCTTTGGAATTTATTCGATGTTTTGAATATGCAAATTTTGTCGACCGAATTTGAAGAAGCTCTCCGTTACACGTTGAGAGGCCAAACGCAATAAAACGGCTTTAAACATTTATCACTTTAAAAGCCAGGCCTAATCGCATTCAGCGTAGAACGAATTTTCCGAAATAAACAGTTGGGACGAAAAACGTCGGTCGTAGTCGGCCGAGAAAGCAAGTATTTTAGCCAATTTTTAAAGTCGCTATCCGATCCCGGAGTTGCGATGAAAAAATTCACGTTTTAGTTGCATCAAGCCAATTTTATCCGTCGCTGCTCGCCAAAAATGCTCAACAGGACAAAAATGTCGATTAGAGTTTGCGGGGAGTTTCAAACGTCTCGTGACCGGCGATGCCCAGTTTAGCATTAAACGCGAAGACCTGCAAATTAAAGATTGGAAGTGAAGCATCATCGCGCGGCACCTGCGGATCAATTACACCTGATCTCGTCGTCAACACTCGAGCGTTCGGTCGGAGCTGTTGAATACAATTGAAACCGATCCGGGGGGCTTTTGCACGCAAACAAGCAGGGAACGGCTTCGAAAGCCGTGCTGGCGAACGCGGCAAAGCCTTCCCCGAGCCCAGTTGTCCGAGAAAAAGGACGGCAGGTTACCGCCTCGAGAGCAGCAACTCGTGAAACATCGAGATCAGAGATTAAGCGAGAGGAATAAGGAACAGGAACGGGCTCGGGTCGGTGGTTGCACTCGTGTGCTCGGTTTTACGGCTGGGGCGGGAGGGGGTGTACGCGCGCGTCTAAAAATAGCCCGGGCGGTACATCATATCGAGCGGCGGTCTATAAATACGCATCGCTGTGCGAACCGCGAGGAGTCCCTGAATAATGAGCTTCTGTTCCGTTCCCGCCCCCGTCCCTCTCCCTGGCGGCGCGTAACCGAATCGATCCTGCGGCTCTTTCCCAGCGATTACGAAAAGAGAGAGAGAGAGCACGAGTCGGCGCTTTTACGCAAGACCCAAGACGTCGGGGGCCGCCCGGAGCGGAATATCGTGTATTTTTAACAAGGGGCGCATTGTGTCGGGGAGTGCGGAGCCGCGTTACGGACACCGGTTCTCGGAAATCGAGCCGCAGCTTGGCAGAAGCTCCACCTGCGCCTGGGTAAACGAGGAAGAGCGAGAAGCCGCGTAACCTTGAGGTTAAGCTGCCGCCTCGCGCACTCCCAGGAGTCCGAGGAAAGGACTCGACTCGTGCAGCGCTTTCTCTCGGGTGCACGCGTGTGGAGCAGCCGAGTTCCGCAGCCGCGGGCAGGGGGCGGGGGTCCGCGTGATCGATACGCGCCGCGTTGACCTTTCCTTTCTCGAAAGCTAACCGAAAGAAGACGGCGCGAAGGGGTGGATTTAAAAATACCCGAGTTCGCTCGTGGTCTCGCGGTCGGGGGTGGGGGACGGAGACGGGGATCGATACGAGCATTGCACGGGCTGGGTGTGATCGCGCGGATGATAAGCGACGTGTAACGGCAGGTGGCTCTCTTCGATTATTATTAATGCAGCCTCGGTCGAAAAGGAGAGCGACTCGTTGCGATGCACTTTGACTCCTGCTCGAGCGCGACGCTTATTATTCACCGCCGCGGCGGCTTAATTAATTTATCGACGCCGATATCGGCGCGGCG
Organism: Platyscapa corneri; assembly: GCA_018907185.1. NCBI lineage: Eukaryota > Metazoa > Arthropoda > Insecta > Hymenoptera > Agaonidae > Platyscapa > Platyscapa corneri. The sequence goes on along the minus strand of JACCHW010000010.1, from coordinate 3,347,704 downwards.
GAAGCTACTGCTGCCCGTGCGAGCTGCACTTGGAAGTGAAAAGAGCATTGGCGCGGCTTTGGCACTTAAATATAGTTTCTGTCGAGCTTTCCAGCCTTACGGCTGAGCGAGCGCGCGTGCGCTGCACCTACACACGCGACCGAGCAGCTTATTTTTATTATTTAATCTCGAACAAAAGTAAAACAGTTTAAATAGAGCTTAAATACATTCACGATTCGAGGCACTTAAATCGATCGCTCGCAGTGGCAATGTGTAATTATCTATAAATAGCACCGAACTATGCATTCGTTAAGTTTAAGATTAGTTGATAAAAACGAGCGAGTTGCCTTAGCTGTAATTCTTTTGTGTCGCTCACTAGTCGTTAATATCTTTTTTGATATTTTCATATTTTTATATTTTCATACGGCGTCTCCGGGACTCGCCGACGAAGGCTTTCGGCTTTCAATCGCATTGTTCGCGTTGAATGGAAAAAGGGGGACGACGCCTCCTCCGTATAAACTAGCTAAATTATTTTATTTCGAAGACAAATATTTTTGCAGCAGCCTTTGAAACGCCGAATGCGTGTATTGCGTTTATTTGTGTTGGAATACTGTTCTCTCGACGTGCAACCAACTCCTCCTCCATTTGGAGTAATTTTCACGAAGGAGAAGCACAAGTTGGAAAAAACCGCGCGCGCAATTACGCGCAAGAGCGAAGGAGCGACCCTTCAACTTTTATCCGCGCGACGCTCGACGCGAAAGTACGCGATAAGAATAAGTGGCGGATAGTTTTTCTAGAAGACTACATTCGACGCGTAAATCTAGCGAGCCGCGCACTGCGCAGTTATTAATTCTCGTCTATTCGGGTAAAATGTGCTTGTTATCTTGCTGCGGTGCAGTGGAATAAAAGCTTGCGCTTAAAATTTATCAAACGTCCAATTACTTTTAACGCTAGAATCGAAAGATTTCATTGCTATGCACGTTGGACAATGTCACCCGTATGCGCGTAAAATAAAGGTATTCAAGCGTAAAGAGATTATCGCTGATCGAAACTTGAAGGCGATTTAATCAATGCAACGGTAATAATGAAGATTAAAATTTAACAGAGGCTCTACTTCACCTGACATAAGATCTTCGGCACGAGCTCCTACACAATTTTCCCACAAATACAGAATTGCGTAATCACAATAATTTTCAGCTTAATATCGGGGGATTGTATCGGTGAAATAACGATTAATAGTGCCGATAGCGCCGAAGCAAATTTGAGCTTAAAATTAGTAATCAGCTGGAGTTTATCGCATTGCACGAGCAGTTGCACGCCGAATACAATATCTCGCGGATAAAATCAGTTTTAATGAAATGGGCGCGCGACGCGATTCGATCTAAATCGAGGAAAAATTTAGAAAATTTGAGAAACGCAACCATGAGCGCCGAAGGCTAGGGTGCCATGGAAATAGCTTTAAATATGCGTAGTAATAATGGTATTTTAATTACGTTTCGAAACGCTGGTCTAAATTGATAACCTTCGTAGATAATGAGAGCGTTAGAAGATCTCGTTGCCCGATAAGGAAAAAAGTGCGTATAAGCCGTCCCGTCCAAAAGCACATTCAATTGGCGTCGGGCACTTAACGTTGCTCAACTCGCTTCAGACTCGGAGCATCCGACGCGAGAACACATTCGAACAACACCGATAAAGCGCCGAGCCAACATTGATACCGAAACAATATTTAGCGTTAAACGTGTGTCTGTTAGCTTAGCTGCTCATTCGTGCGACACACTTTTAACTTTCATCAAAGACTCGGCAGCAACTCCAATTTACCGAGGAATCGCTGAATAATATTTGACGGTTGCGACGCCTCGAGTGTGTGTAAAAATAGCTTTTCCTTCTTTTTGAGCGTCGCGCAGTCGCAACGTCGCTGAAGAAGTAGACGTCGAAAGAAGAAGACGAATCGCGCGTTCGAATTGACGCGCCCGAGTGCAGCAGCGACGCCAAGCTTATCGAATCGATAATAATTTTACTCGATCGACGATTACCGCGAGACAGCGGAGCCCTCGCGGATTCTCAAATTCTCCTTTCCGATGCGTTTGATCGCGTCGAGTCGATCGAGTCACGATGCACCCCTGAAAATAACAGCTGCCCGCCGCGAGCAGACGCGCGAGGGCCAATCGGGGCAAGAAATCGAGCGAACAAAGCGATCGAGTGTTTTGGTCGAGGGAAAATCGGAGAGAAAATAATTAGGCGCGGCGTTGCATTGGTAAGCCAGTTTTCAGTTAACGCGCGTTTCGCGAGTGTCCACGGCGCGGAATGCAGCCAAAAGGCAATGCACTGCGATTGCCAGTGCAGTCGCGCGCACAGATTACATTATTTTCATGGAACTGAGATAAGGAGAAGTCGAAGTGACGAACAAAGGGCGCCGACGATGTTCGGCTGATAAGATGGTCACCCGTTTCCGGTGCTGGCGATGAGCTCGTTGCTGCTGCACAGCGACGCGCGCGCGCATCCGACGTACTTTCTCTCCCTCTCGTTGCGGATGTCCGCTAGCGGCGGTACGCCGAAGTCAGATAAAGACCCTTTGGCGGCGCGCGCGGACATGAAGTAAATTCGTTTTTCCAAATATGTGCGATTGTCGAGCAGCAGCAACAGCAGCTTTCGTTGCTAAGTTTATTTACCGTTCCATTGCCTGGAGCAGCTCGAAAACCAGTGCTCGGAATTAAAAGCCGCTCCTGCTGCCAATAAAATGCTTCTTAGCTACTCCGTCGAATTTTAAATCAAGCTTCGGCTTCCCCACGGATTTCTCCAAATATAAGCTTCACGAATGCATTTTCACAAAGCTTTTAATTCATTTTTTTTTTTTAAATTGATCTCCTTCTGCCTGATTGTTTGGATTGGCGCTTCTATTAATCGACGTTTAAATCGATACTGTTTTCTTATTACAATTGCGAGAGGTGCGCGTGGAAGCTTGCGAAGGACGCGCCACATGATGATGAAAGAAAATTTGAAACGGAGAAGAATTGGGCGAACAAAGTGATGAGAGAAAGAGCTGGAGAAGACGAATGAAAGTAACGCGAGCCGAGTAAAAAAGCAGTTCGCGCAAACAGAAGTTGTAAAAGTGTGGTTATATGGTATAGAGCATTGCATGACAGAGAGAGAGAGAGAGTTTTGGAGCGCACGGAGGGAAAAACGGCAGTATAAAGGCAGAAAGCGACGAGTCAGAGGGCGTAATAGTTGTATAAAAAGACAGCGTAATGCGCGTCAAATAAACATTTTAAAAACATTTAAATCTGAACAGTAGCAAGAAAAAGCGTAAAATTTTATTAGATCGATTAGATTATTAATAATAGAAACAAAAGTAAAATAAAATTAATTAGTATGGTACTAATAAATAAATAAATTAGAAAAGGAACAAGGGGAAAAGTGTCCTTCTGAGGGAAAGGTGGATTTAGACACAGACATTATCACTTTTCTTCGGGTATTTTCTACTTACATTGAAAAAATGTTATTTTAATTGCTAAAAGCTGCATTGATCATTTCTTCGCGTCTAGATATCGCGTGTAACCAGCTTTATGTACAACACTTTGATGACTATTGATAAACAATCAATCCCGTATTATGAATACAATTGTGTTTCATAAAATAATATTCATCGAACGAAATGTATTTGCCGTTCGTGCTTTTTATTGGTAATTGACAACAGCAGCTGCGATAACCGTAACTATTTTAATAGCCATAAACTAGAAGTTAGTGCGCTACCGTTAACTGAACTACTCGACCGCGGTCGCTTTAACAACAACAACAGCAGCGACCGCAGCAGCAGCAACAACAACAACAACATCTGAATAACAGCTACAACATTCGATCGAGCTAAAGCAAATAATTCGTGATTCTAGAATGTGATCCGATGAATGAAGATCGGATCGACGAAACCTCTAAATTGGCTGTTAACGGGTCATACTCGTATTGTAATTTAATAGATACGTGGGCGAAAGACTATAGCTTAGCTGCAAATCCTCCCCCAACTATCTGGCCCAGCATATTCGGTTAAAGTCAGGAATAAAATGTCGGAATTCGAAATGCGAAATGCGAAGTTCGACATTCGCTTCGACGGAGTTGCCAATCCAACTGCAATTAAAGTTAGCGAAATTCTAATTTTATTTCGTGATTTATTTTAACCCAAGTTTGCAACTCGCACACACCATCTTCCGAATTTATTATTAAGATATCATTATATCCACCGCCCGTGGGTCCAAGCGCTTTTCTACAGATCCAATTTGTTTTTCTCTGTTTCAGGTGGGTTATCGCACTGTTAAACTGTTTACGGCTGCTTCTACGTAAACGAGCTCAGCTCGTTTGGTCCCTTCGATTGATTCGCACGCCTGCTGAGTTATTTTAACTCCGACGAGGATTTGCTCTCGCACTCGACGTTATTGTCCAATATTTCAGAAGACGATTGCTGCCGAGACATTATCATTTCCACTTATGCTCTCGAACTGAGAAGTGAAATTTAGGGGTCGAGCTCGATTAACTAATCATTGAGAAGATTTAATTTAACGGTTAATAAAACAAAAATTCATATCCCAGAACTCGTCCTCGAAGCTCTCGAGTGTCGAGTTATTGCTCGGCGCAAGCTATTGTACGCATCAACTGAAAGCATATTCTTATAATAAATAAATCGATTTATTATTAAAAGTAAACTGGGCGTTTACCGCGAACTATCTAATCCTGGCTTTTACGCATTTATTAATTTTCAATTTGATTTCCATTCAAACTTTGATGTTTCTCAAACGCCGCCTCGTTTGTTGCAACTAACGCACACTATTAATTATGCATTATGACGCTACGGACGTTTACAGCAACCTTTATTTTACTCGCAGTGATATTCGATAATTAAAATATGAGATTGCCTCACTTTTCGATTGTTACATGAAAATTTGATTAAAACACACTTGACGGGAGTTTCCGTCTATTTTCGATACAAAATACTCGTCAACGCTGAATTATAAATTTTTCCTTGCATTCTTAATTAAATCTCAATTGTAGCTGGAAAAATTATTATTCTTTCAAAGGACTGAAATTTTATTAACAACGACAACATTCGGATGGAAACGATGAATTCTTAATTCTCTTAAAATGTTAATTGCTTGTTCGGCTCTCAGTTTCCAAAAACAGTTTGTAAAATTGGCTTATGCTGTTGGAAAAAGTCGCGAGCAAGAACAAATTTGTCAACAGTTAGAAAAAAATATGTTCCTTATCGATGTTCAAGCCTGTTGAAAAATCAAAGTCGCATAAATTTGGGTTGAATTGATTTCCCTTGCGTTGAAGTTAACAAAAGTCGTTTACAAAGAAAATGTGTCCATTTCTCTGTGATCTTAACGCCATTTTAACGTAGTTGCTGCATTTTTTCTAAAATACTCTTTCGCGTAATAAAAAAGTGTATCTATCTCGTATCGATAATTTATCGGATAATTCTGTGAAACTTTTATAATACAATTTAATATTTATGTGTTCGTATCTATTTATAATATTGAATTGCTTAACTCGTTAAAGTCAAGATCGATTTTCCGTATTGAATACGTAATATCCAATATAAGGTTAAAAGAAAAAATTTACAATAAAATTATGATTCAGAGTTAAAAACAATTTTTCCAGATTTAAAATACAAAGCAGAAATTTCAAACGTAATAGTTTAATTTATAAAAGTATGCAGTGACATGATTTGGGGCAAAAGAATTCAATTCAATTTCAACGCACAAAGAACGTATCGTAGCAAATTCGTGTCGACATTTTAAAACAAAACATAATGCCGTTTTTCGTAATTCTAAATACGACGCGTACAAACAAAAGGTTGTGCATAGTCAAGTACGTGAAAAACTGAGTTGCATTAAGCCAACGCTGCTAATATTGCAGGGTTGGGTGACCTTAGGTGTCTCAATATCCAAGTAGTTTTTCAGTTTTTTCTCATAAGGTAATTAAAAATAATTTATGGAGAAAAATTCGATAAGAGATGTAAATGAAAGACCTGTGTAAGGAAAAAATTTACTTACGTAATGAATGACACGACTATAGCATATACGCGGAAACATCATTCCAAGCGAATCTCTCGGCGATATTCAAGTTTACGACTATATCATTTGACCTAGAATACGAAACTACGAAGCTACGAAACTACCATTTTTTCATTTTTTTCGGACGAAAACTGAAAAAATATATCGAATATTCAGAAATGCTTTTTATGAAAATAACGAATACAGGAGCAGATGTGCATAACTTTTCTTCTTATAAGTTTGAAACGCGAAAATGCTAATTTCGAAAAAAAACTTTAAACGATACTTTACGAAGCTGTTTGTTTAAAAATTTAAACTGGATTAATTGCAATCTCCGGCTGCCGCTACAGTGGGACGCGATGCACGCCAACGTTGGTTTATAAAATTTGGATAATCGATTGCTTCTTAATCGAACGTACTAATGATGCCTGTTATTTCGCGATTGTTTCGCGACCTCAAAATCCTTCACAAATATTCGCACCAATACGCTTATCCAATAAAAATAAAAGTGACCGTCAAGTTTTCTTTCACCCTCGAACAGCATCCATTCTCTCTCACTACCTGGATTGGCTTTAGTTACGTCCATTTTTCTCCATCATCGTAGCAGTGCTGCGTAATAGCACTTTATCCTTCCGCAATTTTCCATAAATAGAAACGCGATTCCTCTTAATGAGATACATAAATCTTTTTTTAAAACAATTTTCCGGTCATTTGGTGAGTCAAATGTGTGCCGACGTGAATTAACGACAAGCGCTTTGCGTTTTTCCTCAGAGATGAAGAGACGTCAAAGGCGCTTGTCTCGTATATAAACATACGGGGATACAAAGTAGCCAAGTTTCACTGGTAACGAGTTTCGGCGTAAAATTGATACAATTTGTTTATCCGCTTTATCCGCTCTATCGCGTGGATCGGCTGTTTACTCGCTTTCCCGTTTTAACGATAATCGTCGTTTTCGTCGAAAACTGCTTCATCCTGATTATTTATTTCGCTTAAACACTTGATCCAAGATCGGCTTGAGCTTCGCAACGTGGGAAATAAAAAATTTGTTTAAAAATTGCATGCATCTAGCTGGAAATGTAATTCAGAACCGTTTCTTGGGATTCCGATATCTTATTTTACGTCTATTTGTTGCTTTGTGTAACAGAATTACGTAACTTTATGATATTGCGCAATGCATTTTCACGAGCGTTAACCAAAATCAAGGTATTTCTCGATGCGCATTTCGGTAATTTATCGTGACTCGCGTATAGCCATCGCGCTTTTTTTTTTCATTAACTTCATGATTCTCTAGAAATATTGAAAGTTCTTGCTTTTTTTACAGATACACGCTCTAGGAATTCACAGATAAAATAAAATTTGGCGTGTAGATAATCTTCCTATCAAAGGCTTAAGCATTTTCTTAGTACACGTTTGAATGCCAAAGGAAAATTGCGTTTGCATTGTCTTAATTAAAAGTTGCGCAGTTGATGCTTTTCTACTTAAACTAATCGAGAATAACTCTGAAAATGGTTTGATTTTTGCTTATCTTCAATTATTAAACGTTAATTTGTCTTCTATCTTCAATATCGCTACTTATTGTGCATTATATCACACGAAGAAAAGATTATGATTAACCTTGACATGATCTCGTAAAATATCGCTTCCAGATGTCAGTATTTCGTTAAGCGCGTTTAAAAATATCACGATTAAAGTTGATTTTAGATTAAAGTTACAACTTTTGGAATTTGTTTTCGTAATTCGATTACAAATGTCAACAAAATTTATCTGTATAGTTATTTCATTCAATTATAAAAGTAATTGCCTCAAAATACAATCGGCATGTGCTTTTCAATTTCAATTATTTCATATAAATTCAAACACAGCGATGAGCGAAGAAACACACACGTTATTTATCAGATAATATCATTTTCATTATATTTTTTTTAAAGTCACCTTGATAAAGATTTAAAAATATTGAATTAAACATTCAAATTAATTGACAAAATTTTAATTATTTATCGATCGCAAATGTTTTTCCGAAATTAAACATCAAACTTTATCTCGAATATGTTTTTAACGTTTCTCTTTCGTTTGGATTTAACCGAAATCTTGTTTAAATATTTTAATGCATATTATTGAAAAAAATTGAATCAATATTTTTTACAATCTACAGATTGATAACTTTTATAAATCTAATTTTACTTTGTAACCGAGTAAAAAAAATTCACTAAATTATAACTAATAATTAAACGGAATAAAACTCTTCTGTATTTCATGTGTCGTGTGTAATTTATAATTTACTTACACCTACAAGGTCAATAGAGTATTAAATTTAAAAGCACAATTTAAAAGAAATATAAAACTATCCAAATGAATATTAATGAGTGTTATTTTTACTCGGTATACGCGGCTATAATGGCGCTCGTTGAATTTTTTAAGTACTTTTGTTTCGATATGTTTAATATTTTTTTTTAATTTTCCGCAAATAGCACGCGTCAAAAGGCATTATTACGAATCGATTTGTTCATTAAAAATTGCCTTAACCGTGCAGACGAAGGTAAAAGTTGTTCGGTTGGAGAGAAACCGAGTTGAAGTTCTAATTTGCCAAGCTTGTCTGTCTCTAAAGTTTCATATTGCAATAAACGATCGAAGAAATCGGAATAATGTAAAAATGGAAGTAGAAATAGAAATTTGAATTCAATTTACTCGAACGACACGTCGCACGTGGGAAATAAATTTAATCCAGAGTATATTTATAATGTAATTATTGCTTTACAGCTGCTTATCGAATTTAGCTATTGATAATAAAAAACAAGATTTGCTAGAGGCAAGATCGAGGAATTGTGTAGTTGGCCGAGTCAAGATTGTGGAGTGATTAAGCGAAGTATGTGTACAATGCGACTAAATACGTCGACTGGAAAAGTTGCCGATACCTTTTTACATGAGACAAGGTGTTTTAAGTGACGCTGGCCGATCTTTTGTGATCGAAATATGCGTCCGCGAACCCCAACGATAATAAAGGTATCGCTCGCTTACTCGCGCCGCATTCCACTTATTGTGCACGATCCCGCAGTTGGATTTTCGCTAAGCGGGGCTGCTCTTGTGGAATATCTCGCGTAAACAAAAGTTGGCGCGCAAAATAAACGACAAACAATGAGCGGGTGAAATGCGTTAATTCGACACGCAATTGAAATGTAATTGTTTTGATGATCTGCACGAGGTTCAGGATGGAAACGTATGTAGCAATGCCCCTACGGCCCGTCTTACAAATTGTCAACGTTGCACGAATAATAACAGATCTCCCGTGTTTCTAAAATTAACCTTTCAATAAATGCCTGGCGTAGCGTATCTCGAGTGTTTCGGTGAATAATTCCAAACTGTTTTCCGTAACAAGTGATATATTCGGTAAAATGTTTAAAAGTTCGAGTTGCCGCGGTTCTACTTTCAAATGTATTCTTATCTCGCTGGTTTACTCGTTACGATATTGACAATCAACCTTAAACTAATATGAAAAATTACACCTAATGAGGTAAGACAAATAATTTTGAAATAAAGTACAGTCAACAAAACAGATACGTAAATATTATTATGGATCGTTTGTTTGAATTACACAGGCATACGCGCGTAGAAAGAATTTTATTATCAATCTGCTAATTTTTCCATCTAGCTAACGGCATTCGCGGTAAAAGCGACTTGCGCGCGAGGACGAACATTTCAGCGGCTCGTACTTGGGTTCTTAAAGAGCGGCGAATATCGCGAGTGCTGGTTTCTAGGTGTGCGAGTGTCGTTTGGATTGCACTTCGCAATCAACGCAGCCTCGCGAATCAGTTACGAGCCCACGATCACTGCTACTTGAATTTTCCAAATATTAATCGGACGCAGATTGATAATTGCGCGCAATCGAACGATCGAGAGTCTTTAAAACTCTGTGGATTATTTGTTTTGCGCAAATAAGGTAGTTGTTAAGAATCTCGCAAGCCTCGTTTTGTAAATCATCCGCTTACGTCTAATTCCAAAGAGTTTGACAAAAATTATAGCAAATCCATCGCGTGGAATATAAATTTATTATTTAATAGGTGTAAATTTATTAGCGGTGTCTTTGGACGAGCCTTTTTTATTATGTTTATAAACGATTAATTTTAACGACCTGCCAATAAAGAAAATAGATACTTAGGTAAACACCGATGACCTTTGCGACGTGACTGTTCATCTCGGCGAGATATCTAAAATCTATTTAAAATCCAATCGAGTTTAAAACCAGAAATTTGACGTGCAATAAACGTAGGCTCTTACGTAGAAAAGTCTGCTCGAGTCCATCGTTGCGCTTGCGATCGGAAAAAGGAAGTTAACTCTAAAATAACCTCCAGAGCTAAATTTACTCTATGATATAATCGCATAATGTCTAATTTAAAACTTGTTTCTACGACATTTTTTGGTTTAACGACAGCGTAAAACTAGTGGCGCAAAAGGTAAAGAGGAGATTTCGCTCGAGTTTACGGAATTTAATTAAGTCCCAATTATAATCGCATCTTCGCAAAATTCGCAGTATGGGAATGTATGAGTTTCGATTACACGTTCCCGAGACAATCTTAAACTAAGATTAATAATAGCTATTCTCAATAATGATGAATTTTGTTACGAACCGTTTTAGCGTTGTTACCTAATAATATTCGTTTATAGTCACGTCAACTTGTACGTCAAGCTCTTTTTTTCACAACGGCTTTTTACGAAAATATTTAATTAGTTGAATTAAAATTGGGCAGTTCGTTCGAGGGTTACGATTTGCGCCTGAGAATGTAAATGCGCTCGCGACGAAAGTTTGATAAGCTTATAGCTTAATAAACAAATCGACGATTCCTTGTATCAACTTGAATAAATGAATGACGTCGCAAAAATTCTATGAAAAGTATTAATTTATACACGCGTATATCATAATGTGCAAAAGCGCACAAACGCGCGCGCACTCGCAAAAGTGGACAAAAAGTCGACAAATGTCGTTTGCAATTTGTAAATACATTTATCGTCAATAATAGAATAAAGTATTTTTAGAACAATAATAGTCGAGTCGGTTCAATAATACGAAGAACGATCTTCGTTATCCGAATCGTCGTCGTCTACTACGACGACATAGCGAGTATCTGTGTGCGTAATATGAAAATACTCGCCGTGATCGATGCGTGTGTCGTAGAAAGTTCTTTTGTTTTTTAGAAAGTTTTTCGCTACGAATATTCGGTAGCTTTCCTCGCTTAATGATTCCCATCGCGTCAAATACAATTCTGACCTTTCGCGCAATAATCGTACAAGCGCGAGAGCAGGTTTTACTTATTCTAATTGCTTTCTTTAGTTTATTGCAAAGCACCTTATCGTTAAATTGTCATTAGTTTCCTTGAAGATAAGAGCATTTAAATATTGGAGCCTCGCGCATTATCGAGCCAAACTTTATCGTTTACGTGAATTTTTAACGATTGACAATTAAGAATCGGTCGTCCATGGCGCATCGGGAGCTAAATTTTTTGGAGCATTCGCTTTTCGCGGCTGCGTCTCAAAGCTTTGCGATCGAGCAAATAATTTTTCGACGTTTTTGCTCCCTTAACGTTCCGACGATTTATTAACTTTAATAGCTAAACAGCTTGCAGCTAATTTAATCGGAAGCTTTGAAAATGGAAAAGTTTTCATTGAGCCGTATAAAAACTCCACAGTCCAGTCGCCCAGACAGACACGTTCGAGTTACTTCAGTCGCTTTGGTCGTAGTGCGTATTATGTATTAAAATCATTATGGAAATGATTGGAGCGTAAAGTTGAGGAGCAACGATGTCGTCGCGCGAATAAACTTTAGAACTTGTTGTATTTAACGAGACTCTAAGGAGCGAAACGGCAAAAAGGTTATTATTAGATCCAACAGTCGGTAGTAATAACGTAGACAAATATTTTAATTAATTTGTTTTGAATATTCAAGCGGTGTCGCAGTTTTATAAGCAAAGGCGTAATTTAACAGTCGATTAAAAATAATGTGCTTTACCGTGAAGACGTTACGAATAATATTTTGAGCTTCGAAAAGTAATCGCTAGTTTTTTTAAGTCTGGTGGGATAATATTGACACGTAGATCGTAAAAATGGCTTCTAGTCTCTGGGTCACCAATTTTAATAAAACCTTGGGACATATATTTCAAGATAAAATAAAAGGCACGTAGCTTGATCATATATGTTCTGGTTTTCGAAATGCGAGTAACGTCATTACAACGCTTAATATTCGTCGCTTCGAAAATTGTCACCTCTGACCATTAATTTCTAATCGCGTGTGCTTGATAATTCACGCGAGTGGAGCTAAAACTGGAGACGCAATAAATATTAATTCGGTTTGAGCTATTGCGTATAAAAATCGTGAAGAATTCCAGCAACTGGCTATCTAAGCACACGTGACGAAATACACGAACGTTTACAGATTTAAAACGGAATTGAAATGTTTGTGTTTTTGTGTATTTTTCAACAATGCATTAATAAGTCGTAAAACACGATAAAAATATAAAAATTATCTTCGGAACGTTGTCCGTATGAATGAAAACAACACCACTGAGTCACTATCAATCGTTGTATCGGCAAAATAAACACGAGCGCGAGTAATAACGCAAACGTTATAAATAAAAAAGTATTATTTTATTTAAAAAATGAAGGGGGGGCGGCGGCTCGCAAGTTTGCACAAAGGAAGCGTTCAATTAGCAACCGAGATTTTCAGCGCCTCGAACAACGCGACGAATTTGGCGTTTTTGCGAACGATCGCAATGTTTTTTCATTCGCGGAGTTTAATCGAGAAGCGCACGGCAAAGTGTTTGTAAAAACCACTTCTTCCCGATTGTCGAGCGAAATTTGAAATTAATGACGCATCGGTGGCAGTGGTTTATAGATTCGTCGTGTGACGCTTTCGGCCGCTGGACAGTAGAGTCCGCATACGTGTACACGTCCGTGTAAAGGAGCCTTAGACTATGGTTTGCCGTAAAGTAAAAGTTACCGCGCGAGCAATAACGAGTGTAACAGGTATCATTATCGAGTCTACCGCACACACGTGCATATTAAGCACCAATTAATTTCATCGGGAATCGGGGCCACCGCTTCCTTAATATTTATCATTGCATTAAAATTAATATAATTACAAATTTTCGTTCCGTCGATCGATGGAGCGCAAGCGGCGTCGCCCTGGGCATCCCCCTGATAAAAACGTCAAAAAACTCGATTTCGTCGTTATTAATGTTAATTAATGACGCGATAACCAAGTTAAAGCGGTTGAAAACTAAAACTGCGCCGGCGATAAGGGCAACATCCAACATCGTCCTGCCTCTTATCGAGCGCAACGAATAATTACTCTTTTCAGCCATTAATGGAAAAATCCCAACGAGCAGACGCCTCCGACTCTTTTTCTGCAGCACTCGAATAACAAACACAAAAGGATGCTATCAATTTTCTCCCGTCCGGATTAGCCGCGACTCCGCAAGGTCGGCCCGAGTTTTATCTATCCTGGATTATTCAAGAATATCGAGCAGCTGTAATGCCGCGCGAGGGCCGAGGCGATCCGAAAACCACCTTGTCATACATGGATGGCTTCCGCCCGCGGAGGCGCAGCGCGACGAAGCCGCGAGAGAGAAGGGGGTGGGGGGGGCGGGTGAAGTCGAAGAAAATAAAGTAAATAAAGAAGAGCCATCTTCGATACACTTGGCCCGTGTGTGTGCACGCGCACAGACTCGCAGCGAGCCTAGAACAAACATAAATAACTATAGCGTATCGCTGTGCCTCCCCGGCCTCTGGTATTCGCGTGGCGATGTGTATAAACGTGGACTAGCGTCGCTCTCTCTCCCTCTCTCTCGGCGCTGCATGCGCGTCTAAAAATAGAGTGAGGCGAGTCGTTCCCGACTCCAACGATTGGCGGCGCTCGCTCGCCGCACTCTCTCCCCTCTCGCCCCACTCCCGCGAGAGAAGCACGCGTAAAAGGGCCGTCCCACGGAAGCGCGCGCGCGCGCGAGCGAGAGCAGTGAGCTGAGAGAGAGAGAGAGAGGAGCGCGAGCGCGAGCGTAGCGGGGCTGAGCAGCGCGTCGTCGTCGGCGACTGGCTCAGTTCTTGGTTCACGCTGGTATCGTAACGAGTCTCCGCTCGACGCCGCTCCTTCTCGTTTATTTGTTTTCGTATTTTTTGTTGTCCTTCGGATTCGATCGCACGCGCCCGTCGCGCCCGATCTCATGTGCACGAGTTGTTGGTGTGTCGCTCGACCGGGGATTTAACAAGTGGAGCCGCTCATTTTTTGACAGTTCGTGGCGGTTTTTCGGCGTTGTTGTTATTTTGTTTTTGTTGACCGTCCGTCGCTGGTCGCTCGTGGCTCGTCGCCGATCGCCGATCCGCGGCTGTTCTGGCGTCCACGTACGTTTGCTGTGCCACGCGCCCATCGCCAGGATGACGATCGCCCTCTCGTCTGCTGCTCAACTGTGCTGGAATTCGTGGGAGTGCGTTCGCCGCTGAGGGAGAGGGAAGGTGGCTTCTTCTCTCTTTCTCTCTCTCTCTCTCTCTCTCTCAGTCTCCGTGGACGATCTAGAAGATTCGCGGCTGCGGACTTTTTCGTCCCTTTCGCCCTTGGGCCACCAAGTCTCGAAGGCTCGCACGGCCACGGAGGGACGGCGCTTCCTCTTTCCCGCGTACACAGGTAATTGCTTGCGCTGGATTCGGGTGGGGCGAGACGGAACTTGAAGAATGATTCGCGGATTGTTTATTAGTCGCCGGGCATTGCGCGAAACTCCTCGTGCGACCGACTGCTCGCGTCGCGACGCTTTTGTTTTATTTATCGTTTTTTTACTCGAGTGCAGAAATTAATTATCCCACTGACGCTGGGCTAGAGCAAATACTCGTGGCGACGGCTAAGCGGATTTCGCTACGTGTGCGCATGGAGCGCCGAATGCAAAAGTCGATATTTCAGCCCGTAACGAGCCTCGATTGTTATAATCCCCGATCCCTCCAAATAACTCGTCGCGTTCTGCCGTAGTTTCTTACATGTTTACCCCTCGACACAAAGGAGGTTAGGCGCTTAACGCGTCCGCGCGACTATTTACGCACTCGGAGACAATGAGAGGTTAGAGTGCGTTTTTCTTTTCGTTGCTAGACGCGTGTGAAAAGTTCCACATGCGATCGCGACATTTCGATGGTCGACGTCCTTTGCCTCCCGCGACTCTCTAGGACGAAAGCTATTCGAGCTAATTAAAACGACCGGGCAATGTATTGGGTTGCATGCTATCGAAGCACAACGAGGTGAAAAAGTCTATTGTTAATTTGCGATCCGCGCCTACGACATTCGATGTGCGAGCCTCGAAGCTGCGACGCCACTTTCTTTGTTTAATTGTAAACGAAACTAGAGAGCAACGATGTTGCGATAAAAGACGATCGGCGCCGCGAATCTGGAATCTGGATAGGTTGAGAATAATTTCGCGGCGATGCTTATTAGTGACCGCAGAAGGATAAAGTTCTTATTAACTTGTAACGAGTGTAATGAAAAAAATGCCGCGGCAAGTATTCAATTTCAGATTGATTCGGCGGAGTCTAATAATACAACGCTTGAGGAATAAAATGGCTCGTAAATGTTTTTTGCTAAACAATACTGTGACGTTGAGTCATCGCTGGTATGATTCAACGCAAAAATCGGCGGCATAACGGATTAGAAATTATATTTAACGCTATCGCTACAAATTATCGGTAATGGCATTTGAAGAAACATAAAGTCCATATTCATTCAATTATGGTGAGCCTCGACAATTTGTTTAAATTCTTGACGGAGCGCCGCCGTGTGACTAATCATTGTCAAGTCGAATACCGAGAATATATCCGTCACGAGCATTATTTTTCTTTATTTAACAAAAAAATTACTCAATCTCCGAGATTGTACGAATTTATTGTTACGCCAATGTTTTCCAACTAAGATCTCTGGGAAAATATTCCGGTACGATTAATTTTGAAAAATTCACGATACGGAAACGTTGACTATTCGCGACGCGCGTGTCGGGGCAACATTTTGCACGGGACGTAGCTTAACCCGATAACAAATAATATTTATCAATATCACAATACATATTTTATGCGTATATTGTTTTTAAAAACAATCAACAACTGAAAGTGATACATCTCACACAAATAAATGAGACTTTTGAGGCAACTGTGTATTTTTTCCGAAATAAATAGTAGGCGATTGTAAAATCGTACGTTTGAGGATATTTTCGTGTTTTTTGAGCACCAGAGAATCGTAAATATTAACAAGAGCGTCGCTTCTAAGGACAGTTAGATTAAATGTTTGAGCTATAAATTCGCGCAAGCGAACGCGCAAATATATTTCTGTGTGTTCGGTGCTCTTTGATAACCATTATCAATCGATTCATTATTAGTACTAACAACGAAAATGAGGTTATTTTAACAAAATTTCCAAAAGTCAATACGCGACTGTAAAAATTGTCATTTCTAAATCGACTACTACAGCTACTTTAGACGAATAAAATTTCCAATTCACGCAGTTCGGAGAATTTGTGCGTGTAGTGAATTATATTAAAGGATAATTAAACTCATACGATTAACAATTGCTTCGAAAGATCTGATGAAACAAGGATAGATTTTTAACCGACAATGTTAAGATGAGTTTGTCAAATTAACGCTGGAAATATAAATTGCAGCAAAAGTTGGACAAGAATTATGCCAAGAGATTCTGGATTCACGCTGATATTTGCCTAAGACGGAAAAATGTCGGTGCGCGTAAAAACTAAATTTACAGAAAATCTGCAAACATTGTCCTTGACTCGTGAAAAATATTAAAAATCCAACTCAGAGTACAGTTACTGCGCATTAAAGCGCAGTTGTGTTAAACTTATTTAAAGAGAAATGTTTTGAACGTAGAAGAAAATTGGCCCGTCTAAATATTTACAAGACAATAATACTCTGTTAGAAGTTGCGGCAAACTATAAATGACGGACCATAAATTATTGCACTATCACAACTGCATTATGCACTATCAATAGGTAATACTTAGAATGCGGTTGCGCGGATCTAAAGTAAAATTTCCGACGATACGAAAGTAAGTTTGGATAGTTTGAGGGAAAAATTCGGTTGCACCGCTCGACGGAAATTATTTTACAATCGTCGAGCACGGTTGAGTAATAACAACTTTTTCCCGACTGCAGCTCTCGCGAATGTTTACACTCGTTGTTAGTCGTTTACGCACTTGGTAAATAATGGAACATTAACTACATTCCAGGCTGAGATAAAACTTACGCATCGATGCGTTATCGAGTAATAGCAGCATTAAGGCGACTACCGACCGAGCGACGATCGATTGCAATGCAAAAAACGAATTTTCCTTCACGGACAAGAGGCGAGTGAGTCCGAGCCTAAAGTCAGGAGTGCGTGCGTGCGTGCGTGCGTGCGTGCGTCGTCGTCGTCCCTTTTGTTCGATTTTACGCACGAGCAGCTTAGCAGCCATTTGAAAATTGTCGTTTGCCGTCGAGAGAAAAGAGGATGAGTTTGGAATCCGCGTGGGCCGATGCGATCGCATTCGCTCGATAATTCAGAGGAAGAGATAGAACGTGCGATAGAGGCGAAGGAAGGCGGCGGCGACGGCGACGGCGCAGTTGACGAACATTGGGGAGCGATAAATAATTTTTGCCCATAGGATCTCCATTACTTTGCACGCGAAGAATTCCTCGAGAGCATTGCTGGGAGGCGTTCCACTAAATACAGAAAAACGAGACGTCAGCGCGGCAACATTGAATCGATGTTTCAACTTCTGCTTTTTCTTCGCTTCCCTCATTTCGCTCCTTAGCTCTCCGTCCCTTGCTCTCGCTCGTTCTTGGCTCTCCTCGTTCCGACGGCGATACTCGTCTCTTCCTCCGCGTGCACTATATAAGTCGGGCCAGCTGAAACACCTGTTGTGTATCGTGGGCTGTACAAGTAAGTCGACCGGAGGAAAAACCGATTGAGACAAAGAGAGAAAAAGAGAGGAGGAAGAGCCCAAAGAAACACGGCCGGTGGGGACATGTACGCTCGTGTATCCGATGTCGATAATCTCGGCTTATGCATTTCTCTTTGCGCTTCGCGTGTTTTTACTCCCCATCCCTTGCGCGTTTATGCTAATTCGGTGAACTTTTTTGGCGCGCGTTCCTGGAATCGGTCCGAGAGGCCGATCGCTCGCAGACGAAAATCGCCGAATAGCGCGCTGGGAGCCAACTGCACAAAACTCTCGATTCCGTATTCGTTGCAACCGCGGCTCGCTAATAAATGCCCTCCTCGGGAACGGAAGCTCCCGTACCGTTGCCGAGGAGCTCGAGCGTGGAAAGGAGTGCAGCGCTGGGATCCGCGCGTTCCCCGGCCTGTCACGCCAGCCACTATCGCATTTATGGAAATAAAAGTGTTGGTTGCGTCGCGTCGCAATCGCGCACAAAGCCAGGGGCTTATCGCGTTTTGCATAAAGAGGCCTGGAGTGCGAAATTGCGCATAAGTTTCGCGGCTCATTTATTTTTAGCAAATCAATTAACGGCCGCGTACGCACTCGCTGCAAATAAACAAAGGAGGCGTCCGGCATTGAGAGGAGGAGGGCAGGCGCAATTCTCTCGTAAATGCACCAGCGACGGCGACGACGCGTTGCGCAAACTCAGGTGCTAGATGGGAATGCGCGATTATCGGCGGCTGCCGCCCGAGTGCGAGGATGCCGAAGCGGTTAATGAGGATTCAGGCCTGCCTGTGCGTTCGTAAAGATTATTCTGTTTCCCGAGTGCACGTGTGTGAAATGTGAAATGTGACCAACACATTTCCACGGGCTCGTTACTGTTATTGTCATCGGCGTTGTTGCTGCTGCTGCTGCAGCTCGGATTTGTCATTATCACGTGGGAAAGCTTGTTATCTGGATGGCTTCGTTTATCCGATTATCTCCCTGGAAAATCCCCGAGAAAATCTCTCGGACAGAAGTTTCTTAATTAATGCATCGTAATAACTAAACACTTATTGCGCCTGCGATTGGTTTCGTAACGCTTTCCATTCGTCAATTACGGATGGATTCAGTTGGCGCAATTAGATCTACTGCGAGTACCGGGAGCAGCGGGCGCTTTTCGCATCTTACTTTTGCTCTTGGAGGCTGGAAATCCTGATCCAGTGGTGCAAATACCGTGACATTTACGTAATTTACGCGTACCGAGTGACTTTTAATTAAGACGCCACCGGACGCGTTACCTCAAATCGGCTGTTTTTACGGAGGTTAGAAGAAAGAAGAACGTCGACGTCGAGAGTCTGATTTTCTCTAAACCGAGTTAAAACCGAACGCATCCGTACTATTTTTAGTATTTATGGTCGTCTAGAAATAAGCAGGAAATTTTATTAAAAATAAAAATGCTCGACGAAATCGTTTTTTAAAGAATATTACTTCGGACAATCTAAATTTAGTTGGCGTATTGTAGCTGAAACCCGTCTGAAATTATAAACGAACGTCGAACGCGAAAAAAAATTATTAAAATTCCATTGCTATTTATATAAGCGTATTGCGTTATATCCCGCGCACAATGTATAAAATGTGCTTGATAAATGATTATTGCCGCTCTCGTAAAGGAAAATGAATTTTTCTAATTTTAGCTATCCAGTCTTTTTAAGAATTTGTGCTTTATAAAATGAAAAAATGCCATTGGACTGGTTTCCAACGTTAAACTCGGCTAACGTCCGATAAATTGACAACATTTTCTCGCCCATCGAGGACTCAAAGGAACTTTTATCGAATTTGAATGGATTTTTATGCTCCAAAGAATAAAATTGCCGGACTCGGTCGTGCGTTAAAAATGAAGACGTAGCATCTGTGCGCAAAATTATAATTAAATTTTCTATTACCCGAGCATTTAACGAGTGCCTTTGTGAATTACCTCTACGACATATTCTCTTTCTTATGATAATATAAATATAAAACGAATTCATTGGTACTTTGAATGTATTGTTCATACAAAAATGCATTAAAATTTACAAAGCACTAAAACGTAAAAGTTATTCAGCGCTACTTGGCTACGCAATTATTGAAAAAAGGATTATTAAAGTATTGCGAAGCTATTCTTATAGATAATAGAGGGGGAGGGGAATGAAATTGCTCGCACACTACCAAGGCTCGTTAGAAGGTAAGAAAAATGAATACAGATCTGTATAATCCACATTAAGTCGGTAATTTACGGTGGGATAAAAATCTATCGAGTAGTATTAATCAGCATAAACGGACAAATTTTTTTTTTCATAAATAAATTTCAACGCGTACCGACTTCTACGCAGACGAATGAGATATTAATCGACGACGGGCGTTGAGACGATGGCATTTAATGATTTTTACAAGACGGTGAAAGAGAAAAGACGTATCGATCGCTCCTCGGTCTCGGTAATGCAAAAACTGCTAGTGCGAACCTAAGCGAAGCCGATAAACATTACGATAAGTTCGAAAAAAGCATCGGGAATAAAAAATTCTGCATTTTCCACGCCGTAAGTAATCGGAAGAGGCGCGAGACGAGTTTTAAGTTTTGCGAGCAAAAATGGACGTCGGCAGACAAGTTGGTTGTCACACACACTTGCCGATAATCGGCCGGCGACGGCGACGCCAGACAAAATTACGTTGTCCAAATTTTATTTGGACAGCGGCTTGGTTTAATAACCTTTGACGAGGAGGAGGGAGGTACGTTTCTGAATGGTACTGGTAGTCAAAACAATGGATTAACGTGGATAAACGGACGGCAAACTGGGAAGAAAGAGAGTCAATTGACCGAAGAAAAGAAGCGTAAGCGACCGTTTTCGGACGTCTATTTCACGTTGGACTTTTTTACTACTCTCCAGCTTCGTTACTCCCATCGCGGCTGTTATGAAAATTCCGGCGTGCCCCTTCACTCCTCGCGAATGAAAATAAAAATAAAATAAAGAGCCGGTTCGGCCGCAGGAGACTTAAATGAAAATCCGGAATAAGTAGGAGCGCATTTTTGCGCGGCAGTGTTGAGAAACTCGTTAATCGCTGAATTAAGCGTATCGAACCATATGGAACTCTGAGTTCACTTGGCTCTCGGAGTAAATAAAAAGAAACGGCGTGTTTTCTTTATTATTGGACTTATCGAACAGGTCTCATACATAACATTTCGATAAAGAGCGAAGCAGAGCCGCGTCGCCTCGCTTCCCCCCAAAGCGAATTATCAATAAGCCGGCCGAGCAAAAACGGGCTCCCCTCGCCTCTTCCCCTTCCGAAAATTATCTCCATTACTCACGAACGAATAAACACGTGCAGGGGCGAGAGGGAGGAGCGCGGACGGCCTCTTGGTCTCGCGCGGTGTTTACGTTCTCGGGAACCCGGACACCGGGCGCGGATTTTCCATCGGACTCTGCCCTGACGTTCGCGCGACGCGTCTCTCGGCAAGTGAGACACGCCGCCGCCGCCGCCGCCGTCGCCGTCGCTCGAGAGCTTGAGAAACTCAGCCGAGATATTTTTAGACTCAAAAGTGCCGAACGATCACGCGGCTCTCGCTGGCGATTTTGTGGAAGGGTGTGTGTCACCGTGAGCAGTGCGTCGAGCCTCAAGGTGGAAAACTACTCGACGCGTCTCTCTCTCTTCTCGTTTTCACTGATACGGGCCCAACGGCGATCCGGGCCTTTTGGCTCGATCTTATCGGCGTGCAAGGAGAAAAAGTCGTTGCGAAAAGCGCATCCTATCGAGCGCGCAGTTATTTTCCAAATGCTTGCCAACCTGCGCAGTTTCGCGGCGAGACTGCGGATAAGAGCGATTTTACGATTTGACGATTTTACGAATTTTTGCCGAGCCGAGCGATAATAAAATGTATCAAGACGCGTTCGAGGCGCGTTTTATTTAGTTGCGTCCGAGTAGGCACATTTTATAGAGCTGCTCGGCCTTTGATCTAAAAGTTTACAAGTTTACTTTACGAGCTAAGAGTCGCTCGATAATTTATTCCGACAGTGCGTGTGCGGCTTCAGCATTGTGCAAGAAACGGATAAAAAATAGAGCAAAAGTTTGGAGAATCGGTTAGGAAACGTGCCAAAAGAACTGATAATGATGCGCGCGAAATATTCGTCGAGGCGTAAAAAGTGTAAATTAAGAAGTTAAGTAGCGAATTAATAATTTGGGGCCGCTTTACCTGTTTCAGTTCCCAATGCTCCCGTCTGTTTTAAATGTTTGTACAAATGAAATGATAAAAAGCGGAAATATCATTTTATTAAACGTATAATTTACGAGGCTGTTTACTCGATACAAAATCGCTTCGGTGTTTATAAGTTTTTTTCTGTGTTTGTATTTACTCGGCCGCTCGCTTTCTCACTCGGGGAGCATCGAAGCGGGCCCGAACAACATTAAGAATCTGGGCTCAAATTTTGACCGAGACCGGCCGCAAAATTGCAACGCGGAAACGCCCGATTCTAATAGCGCGCTATTTTTTCGACGTCGACGCGCCAGAAGCAAAATTAATTGCGCGATGGAGAGAGAGAGAGAGAGAGAGAGAGAGAATTAGAAAGCGAAATATGGCTTTTCCTTTTACTTCTAATAGGCGGCGGTGGTGGCTCGACTCGCCGTCTGTATAATGGCGAGCGATATTTTTCGGAGACGCATTCATCGACAATCGAACAGCCGCCGTCGAATTTCTCACCGCGCGTAGCCAAAGCGCAACGAGTTCCTGTGTGCAAAAACTCGGGCGCGTGGGGGGGGGCGGCCAAGGCGTGCGAAAGCCTTGCGAAACCTTGCGAATCTCGCCGCGCAGTTTTGGAGAGCGAGAACCCTTTCTGTGTCCAGCGATTTTAGCGGATTTTGCTCCTCTTATCGCTTTTCCAACTTTGCATTTCCACGCTCTTGTTTCGACTCGCAGAGTCGGAAGGCAATTTTGGAATTTGAATGAAATGTGAATAATAAAATTTCCATGGAATTGCTCGCGTTTGATTTGGAAGCGCAGCAGAAGAGCCAAGCCCTGTTATCCCGCGAATTTCGGCACTCGATAAAAACAAGTTGAATAAGAATGTTATTCAATATCAAGCGCCGATGCATGCAAATGGGCATTATTTTTATTTCTCGAGAATAATTCGTCACTGTTTGAGACGAGATTCGAAAAATACGTCATCGCCGCTATTATTCCAAAACGCTCAACCTTTGACAAATGTTGTCTCATTCGCAAAAATTGATAAACAAAATGCCAAGCGAGTCTTTCGTTATAAAACGGTAATTCGTTTTGCGCTTTTAATTTATCATCGATCATCATATCGCTTTCGATTTCGACGCTAATCCAATATTCTCCTTTACCATTCGGTGCATACGAAATCCTCGCGAATGTGAAATTTATGGAAATGGAGAAGAGGCGTTGCTTTTTTTCGTCAATCGGTGACATACGAGTCGATGAGAAATTTCGTCTAAAAATAAATCGCGACTCGTCGCAGGCTTTAAAGAATGCCGAGTTGGAGTCGCGCGCGTTTAATTGGTACTGCGAGGTAAACATTAACCGTAATAGTAGAAAAATAGAAGCCATAAATCTCGTATTATGTTTGCATAATGTCACAAACACCCATTTAAGTTATTTATACTTGTAACGTCGCGGTAGAGGAGAGGTTACATCATAACCTGAGCGACGAATGGAATTAATTTGAAAATAAAGCTAAACACGTCGGGAATTTATTTTTCGAAAATTCTAATTCTAATATTGAATTTGCACTTTTATCGAGTATTACTTCACTCCTGTTAAATGCTGCTGCGTCGCCAACTCGATGTTTTCGCGGGATAAATTATCATTTATGCATGCTGAATAATAGTGTAGTAATTTAATAATGTAATAATGTAACCCAATCAAATTATGTTATTAAAAGGTATTATTATAATGACTAATAATTATGTCATTTATTATACCGTAGTCGTGTAACGAGTATGTAGTTTCTCGACTGGGGGAATGTCGAAATGCATTCGTCTCGAAGAGCTTTATCACCGGCGGTTTATAAAATAAAATTTCGGGCCGCAGCACTCGACGCGCGCGCGCAGCGAAATGCTTTGCTCCTGCGGACTCTTTAAGAACGCCGTTAAATATTTATTAACAATTTGCGCGCAGCCGAGTAAACGGGTTAACAGTGCTGTTTCTTTATCCTGAACCGTCGCCTTTTGTTTACTTTTCGTCCGATCCCTCCGAGTAATTTCATCGTAAGGTTTTGGGCATTTTTGCAATTCCAATGATTAATTATTCCGCAGTTGTATCGATGACGCCTAATAATGTCGAGGCACCAGCAGCAACGGCTGAGTGTGCGAACGTTGCTACGTCATCGAAGCGAACGAAAAGGCAGCGCATGGAAGGGCCGGGAAAGGAAACGCAAATACGCGTTCGGCCGTCGGAGCGAGCGAAACGAAAATTTCGTAACCCCGGAATTCGCTGGAATCGGGTTTATTTTCGTCGAGTACACCCGCTCCACAATCGCAGTTTGCTCAATTAATTATAAGTTGCCGAGTTGGAAGAATGCGCTACCTGCGCGTGTTTCCATAAAGATTGTATGACTTCGCTAACGTCCAAACTGTTGGCTTTCGAGCGATAAATTCGCCACAAAAGAAGAAAACATCGCCGGAATTCAGTTTATCGGCTCTTCTATCGGGCGCCTCTAACAATGGGCCTGCGGTTCTTTTATAGCGGTCGACATTCTCTTCCTCTACTCCCCCTTGCCCGCTCTCTCTCTCTCTCTCTCTACTACTACAAGCGCCAAACCCGTTCGTAAACAGAGCCTAGTTGGACCCGGCGCTCTACATTTATCGTCTTGATTATGCGACAGAAATATGTCGAACGTGTGTAGGCACGTGCACAAAATTGTAATTACGCGTGCACGCACTCCCGAGTTATTTCGCGAATCTAGACCTAAACGTTATATAATGTCTTGTGAAACCCGCGGTAATAGCGTTGTCGTACACTTGCTTCCAAGATAAAATAGCCATCGACGTCTATTTAAAAACGCGCTATTACATCCTCATTTATTTATGTTTTATTTATTTAAAACGTCAAATGTCAAGTAATTCGTTATTATGCGCGACGACGTGCTTCTTTCTATTCCGACCATTTGCCGACATTTTGCCTCCCAGTAACTCGTTGAAAATGCAATTTGTGTCTTTTAATTTGCAAGCAGCCCTTGAAAAATAAAACGAGCGATACCTTGATTCTGTTATTTACGGATACGAGTATCGCGATTACAATCTATCGGATGGGAGGGGGGGGTGGGATTTTATAGCTAACAACCCGGCCATGCTAATTCGTGCCGCAAGATGTAGAGAGAAGTAGAATCAGTTTTGATCGATGCTCCGAAGACATTTCCGACAAAAACGTTGCTATCACGGTGGTTTTCTCAATATTGATGGACTTTATTACTTTGCTCAAGGCTGAAGTTTTAAAATAAAAACACGTTTTGTCGGTCACGTTGTATGTATTCAACATTTTTTAAAAAACTGTACGAAATTCAAGCCGACCATTTATCGACGATAACTTAGCTTTAATAATGTAAATGCTTAAAATGTAGAGTATCGTTTGTATCCTTAGCGTTAGCTGCATTTCAACTTACCAGCATAACGGAAAAAAATTTTCCAATCGCTGAATTCATCGAATTTCCCTGTCGCTCGGAATTAAAAGCTCGATCGAGTTAACGCGCCGACGCGCAAAAATTTAATTTTCCAACTGCGAATTTCCACAACTGGAGTGCAGGCTGCCTTCCTCGATATTCGAATTCCTTCTGTCGCTGTCTGCTGATTAAATTGGTTGTACTGTTATTAGTTATGCCGACTGGGATAGTAGCGGATACTATAATATAAATATTAGAAAAGGATGTTGAGCAATAAAGGGAACGATA
Organism: Platyscapa corneri; assembly: GCA_018907185.1. NCBI lineage: Eukaryota > Metazoa > Arthropoda > Insecta > Hymenoptera > Agaonidae > Platyscapa > Platyscapa corneri. Next base: position 3,321,839 of record JACCHW010000010.1, on the reverse strand, counting down.
AATTTGCTCTGTTTTGCCGAAGCGGAAAGGAAAAAGGAAAACACGAGCGTGTTGTTCGTTTAATGGTCGGAGCTCAGTCGATCGATCAGCTGATCGCTCGTTGCCGCTCGAACGACCGCGACGGTGAACTGCGATCGAGAATTCGCGTTGGTGGTGTCGCTCGTGGGATATTTAGATTCGACAAAATAAAAACATTCGGCTGTTTTGTAAGAACCCGGCGCGAGTATCGGCTCGATTACAAACGTTGGCGGTGGGCGTGGCCTTTTAAAAATCCAACAACGATCGCCTTCGTGTTACTTTGACAGGTGCACGTTAAATAACGAGTGTGTGTAATCTCGCGTAAGACCGCCAGACACTTATCCGATAACTCCAAATCAAACAGCAATTTAAAAACGCGCACTCTCGGCCCGATCGGGAATTAGGAATCGGCAACGAGAAACGCGAGCTTTTATTTAATTTGCGCGTAACGAGTGACGGGGGGGGACGGCCTTGACTCGGTGCCGAACTTTTGTCTCGAAGAGCAAAAGTTGCCCCCCCCCCCCGCCCGGGTCCGGGGCTCCTCCGCCGTATCGATCGACGCTCGCCATCGCACCGCTCGCCCCGACTGGTGGACCTGTGCCTCCTGCGTCCGTGTGTGTGCGCGTGCGTGCGCGCCACGAGAAAACCAGAACTATTAGCGGGATATTGAACTTGAACGATTGCGAGCGAGTGACGCCCTACATCCGGCGGCGCTCGTTGCTTCGACCGACTGGCGAACGGGGAACGCGATCAAAGCGGGTGTCAACGCATTCTAAGCCGCCGCAAGCTGGAATTTTGTTTGACCAGTTGCCGGCGGATGCCTGATTTAGGGCTCGACCGGAGGAGGAGAGCTTTTTCCGAGCCCGCGAACAGTGGAAAGTTTGTCGATTTGCAATTTTTTGATGCAATCGCTGCCCCTCGAGCGAAAACAGTTCGTTGCCGTCCTCGTGCACTTAGCCTAATTACTACAGCCGATTTGCCTCGGCCGAGTCTTCGTTACAAAAACCGCGGATAATTCGCTTTTTTATAATCCAATAATGTCCCCGAGAGCGGCAGATTAATCATTATTTTCGGAGCGACCGCTAATTATTGCCTGAATCAGGAGTGAATTAAATGTTTAATGCTCTCATTAATTCCGTCTAATAAAGAACGCGAGAGCTCGAGGACTAATAAAGATTATCGATTTTTTATTAATATTATATAGCAGCCGACGAAGCGAATGCGAGCGAGGCCTTTTATTAAAAAGTGCGAGACGAGTAATGGAAACTGGAGCGAATTAGTGGCTGTCAGGCTCGTTTGGGTAAACACTGTTTCCGTCCCGCGAACCGTACAAAAAACCGGCGAAGAGAGTATAAAAATCCGTTGGGCTCGTTGTTTTGCTCGGCGCAGCTGCTGAATCACCACCGACTGGCATCAAGTGCGAGCTCAGCTACGGGCCTAGATTGAAACTTTATATACCCCCTCCCCCGGCCGCGCTCCGCACCGAGTAATGGAATTGTTTGACAAGTTCATTGCTATATTTATAGCCGACGTGACTCATTAGGCATTAGCATTATTTAAGAGCGGCGTCGTTTCCGCGTCGGCGCGGGCGCGTGCTACTACACCTAGCGAGAGCCCGAGGAAGGAAGAGAAGAGGGCATCGCCGTAAAATTCCAGTCGCGCTAATCCGCGCGAATCTCCGCGAGTCGGGAGCGGAACGGGCCGATCGAGGCGCATTGGCGTCGACTGGTCGGTCGGTCACGCCTCCGCGGCCTCTGACGTCAGCGGCAAAGGATCAATTTCAGTCGGGCAGAGGTCCTTCGCGTCGCCGACGTCTTGGTCGTCGTCTTGGTCGTCGTCGTCGTCGGCGCCACGCGGGACGTCGCTCGTTCTCTCTTTTAATTTGCTCGATGACACCCGGAGCCCCTCGGTCGCGCTCTTCAATTGGACCGAGCGGCGGCGGCGGCGGCGGAGGGGCGAGGGGGACTTATCGTGCCGCTCGTCGGATGTTGGCCACTCCTCTTCGCCCAAGCGATAATCAATAGAATGATAAATTTATCCAAGCCTTGGCCTTTATTTGGCGAATTGGTTAATCGCGGCTGTTGTCTCGAGCGATGCTTAAGGGATGGCCGGCAAGAGTTTCGAGAGGCCCTTCAATGCCGCCGCCGGGGCGCGTTGCGGCACGATTATTCGGGGACCGCTAGAAGCGCAGCGTTACGTCTTTGTCCCTCGAATTGCTCAATCGATTCGTGCTCAATTGTCGAACTCGCAAAACTGATCTACTCGCTCTATCTGCTCGCACTCTTTCTCATAGTTCGTTCCACTGCTTCTGAACGCGCGACACGCCATTTCCCGCTCGCAGACTATCGTTAACAACATTAAAATGTCGCGTAAACTCAAAAGCTGGAGGCTGTTTGAAACGAAGCTTCTGATTAGCGCACAGCTCGAGTAGCTCCTAGAGGCTTTGTTTCAAAATCATTAATTGGACGAGCGTTTGATGCTTTGTAGGATTAAGATTTAAACGAGTTAAAATTTAAAAAATACGAGAACGAAAATTCCTCGCGTCAAATACGCGACTATTTCTAGAAGCCTACTAATTCTCGGCATTTCTATCGACGTTTTAATGCAAATTTCTGGTCTCTTATTTTAATTCCCGTCTGTCGCCGAAACACTTAATCTTGCCATTTTATTTAACCGCGGAAGATTTTGGAAGATCGATTCGCGGTCTAAAAGTTATTTTAAAACTTTTCATTTATTTCAACAAAAACGATTGACCAATCGACGCGTACGCGTAGTGGTGTCGAGATTTGATAAAAAAAAAAAAAACAAATACACCGACGCAACGTGGAATCGATGAAATTTTTTCAAATTAATAAACTCCAAATGGAGAGATTGTTTTTTATTTAGATTGTTAGGAGGGCTTGAACAAACGCGTCGAGTTGATATGCGTAAAAAAACGCTTTTCATTAATAATGAAGTTTCGTTGAGAAGGTTAATGGATTATTATTATAGATCGTTGGTCTTGTTATTGTCCGAGTGTAAACTTCGCGTATCAGGGTCGAGGTCTACAACAACAAATACAAACGATTATTTTTTTTAGACCACAAAATCTGTAAATAACAGAGTTCAAAAAGTGAATTGAAAATTGAAAATTTTAACGCATTTCAAATGACACCGTTCTTAATTTTTGCTACCTCCGCGTATTTCACTTTTTACATTAAAATTACAACCTCGAGTCCGGGTCGGTTGTTAAAGCATTGGATAATTGTGTCCCGTTAAAATCGTAGATTCAATAAAAAAAACTTCGAATTACTAGAAAATAAAAATCTTTATGACGAACGATGTAACGTAATACGTGTTGCATCATCTTCTTATTAATCGTTCGTCCTTAAATTATTAAGAACCGGTCTGCTTGGTAACGATGAAGTGAGACAAAAGCAAAGGAAAGTACAATCCTTGCGATTAGATACACTGTATCGTATGACTACGCGCGTCATAGCAATTACTAAACAGAGAGCACTTAAAGATAAACTAGCGCATTAAGAGAAATTTAGTGAATTCGATAAATTGACAACTCGATAAATCAAATAGCACGAGCGTTTAAAACGAGTAGTTTGTTTTTTAAACAGACGCTAATTGTCGTCTTATTAATCCTTGTATCGCGTCGATAAAATTTTGCGCGAGTGCAATATTTACTTAGATTTTATTAGCATAGGTTTCGTTGCATTTCTCTCCGTTTTTCGGGCGTGTACCTTTTAGCACCGACTGCATTGTCAGACATTTTGAAAGATTCCAAGTGCAACGAATCGATGAGTCTTTTCATTTCTGTGCAACACGAGTTTCATTTTTATTAACTTGCAATAAAACGCAATTTATTCGGGAGTAAAATGCATTAAGCGAGTTTCAATACTGTAGACTGCAAGAGATTGTTATTTGAAAAATGAGCTTTAGTCGTGAACTCCGGGAAAAGTTTTGAGCCGTAACGCCAGATCTGCTTTGCCATTCGAGTAATAGTTGTATCTAGTAAACGATGAAAAATCAATTTCTCACACGTATTTTAAGGTTTGCTTCATTCGTTACATAACTGACGGTGAAATATAGACGGAAAGAAAACGAACCCAAGTTTGGTCATGTGCAATGCAACGGCAGTTGGAGGTTTACTTACTCGTGCCGCGAAAGCCACTCGTTCCTAATGTGCAAATGCAAAGCCCTACCGCGTGATTTAAAGTGCCGCTGGCTTTAGAACTTCCATAAGATGTGTGTACTTCTGGTGGATCCAGTCAACCCCCGCGTCAAGCCCAGCCAAACGAGTACTCGTCTCTTTTCGATGCAACGCGAACGACGGTATCTAAAAGTGACGCTTATCGACTCAGCAGATATTGGGACGAAAGGATGAAAACGGAACATCAACCAGCCTCTTTAACCGATCGGCAAATCTCCGTGCTTCTTTTTAAAGCGCGGGTGTTTTAAAAACATCGGATACACGGTATCGAGCTCTCAACAGTTTATAAACTGCGAACGAGGTATACCAACACGTGCAGGAGCGCGCATTCACACACACACGCAGTCAGAGGCGGTAGACATCGTCTGCAATTTTTCCGCATACCTGCCTTCGACGAGTGGCGGCCGTGAGCTTCGTTCGATAAAATTTTCCCGAACGACTTTGGAGTATTTTTCATTTCGTCACCGTTACAATATTTCTATTTTAAAAAGTATCGAGCTTCGGTATCGCGAGCTCAGAAATGCCCGTCGATAACTTTGGATTCGCGTTATTTGGCTTCGCCTGTGAATGGAATAAATATCATGGGTTTGTAAACGTCAATTACTATTTTTTTAAAAGAATACACCAAAATAAACGTCTTCTCGCAAATCAAACATAACGGGATACACTCTGCTCTTAGCCGCAGTCCTCCGTTAATTATGAAAAACGGGTACTTCCTACCGAAAACAAAAAGCCTTTCGGAATACTTTATCTGGAACAACCGAAGTATTCAAAATAACCGCTTACACGTTTACAACTCGCGTTAATGTAAAGTCTGTCAAACGCGTATTCAAATCGACACAAATACACGTGTATTTTCCTGTTTGTACGGTATTCGTTGATAACTAACTTAAATTAACATTTAATTGAAACGTAATCAATTAAGATAAGATAGGCCGCCGTAAAATTATGTCTTAATAACGAATTACGTAAGAGTCCTTACTCGTGCGATCGAACGCTATTATTTTTAGGTTATATTGTTTGTAAATCGATGAGACATTTAACCGCGTATTTAAAAGCTCCAACGGCATTGTTTGCTGGATTCGATTAATATTTATCGAAGTAGGCACGGCGACCGCTAATTCGCGTTTTTGCTTTTAACAAGCGTTGATAAACGTATTCGTATTAATCAGATCCTCAGCCTCCTCTGTGTTACCAAATACATTTAGCGAGCAAGAAGTAATTCGTGCGGGGGGCAATTTAACTTCAACGATTTTTACAGTTGCTCGTTACCTAAACGCGTTCTTGAAACCAAGGCCAAAGGCCATTTTCAATTGTTCCACGAAAGACGCGTGCAGGTGAAAAGGTTCGAGCTCCTGACTCGCCGAAATAAAAACAAGCGGATCAATTTAAAAGAGAGCGATTCGCCAGAGCTCGACCGTGCAAAAAAGCTCTAAACAATAAGTTTGTTCGTTTACTTACCCAACGACGAGGATTAAAATAACACGTGCACTGCCGCAAGCGTTAGCCTCGCCCTCATTCGCATGAGGTTAGAACACGTACACATTCGTTCGTAAGAGTCGCGTTGTGACGATCGACTGGAGGAACTCGATCGCGATTTCGTTTTCGGGCCGCTTTTCACTCGCTTCCACGTTCAAATCAAGCGCTTACTTAGTCGCGGAGGAGAAATCCGCCGGTTATTTTCGGAGATTTAACGCTTAGCCTGTTGAAGCGCGCGCGGCTTGGTCGAAAGAATCAAGCGGAAGATGAAATTCGAGCAAATCGCCTCGTTTCGTTCGACAATGTCGGCCGGGAAATAAAAAGATGGCTTATAAAGATAAGTATAGATATAAGGAAAGTAAAGGCGCGCTTCTCGTTTGATTCTTCGCGATAGAATTAACGACGAATCATTCCACAAGACCCTTTCGACAACCATTGGGGCACGACGTATTTAAGTGCGCGCAAATGCAGGAGCGATCGCTTTTGTTCTGAAAAATCACGAACTTTTAATGGAAAATTGAGCGCGGAAAACGGGCAATTTATTAATATCGGCGAGGAGGCAGCAGCGATCGCTCAAAAGTGACAAAGCAACAGCTAAGCATCTTTTAAAACAGCATTACGTCACTTGGAAACGAAGCTTTCCTCTCGACAATTAATTTTAGCCAAGTTATCAAGCCGAGCGTGGATTCCGCTTTTATGCTCTCGTAATTGAGCAACGCATGCGTAGCCCCGCGAGGACCGTCATTTTTATTTCAATCCCCTATCTCCCTCTCGCTCGTTTATCTCTTATTTTGACAGCTTTTGTCTGGGTGCGCGCATCGTCGTCGGCTGCACTTGCTCGGTCGCGCGTCGCCTCTGCTCGGTGCCGAGGATGGACCGAGTAATGGACCGAGTAATGGACGCTCGGTTGGATCTCCGCGAGGAGGCCATCTTTGCCGCTCGAAATTAGTTTTTAAAGACAGCGCTGCTCGCCGGACGAGTCGTCGTAACGTCTCGAAGGCGGCGTTACCGAGCGCTCGGAGGCCCCCGATTACGATAAATGAAAAAATCCCGCGCGCAATTCCAGTTGGAAGCAGCAGCCGAGGTCGTTTACGAGTCGAGCGCTACACGTTCCACCGTGTAATTTGGTTAATAGTTAAGTAACGGAGCGCAGCTCGCAAAGTGTCGCCTCCGCGAACCAGCTCTTAACGGCCCGCAATAAAAAAGAGGGGCGCGCGCGCGCGCTCTTGAAAAAGTTGCAGTCGCAGTCGCGCGGCCCGGAAAGAATGAAAAATGAAAGCGTTCCCATTCCGGTGGAGCGAAATTCCCGCAGCCGAAATTCGGGATGGTCGTTGCATCACCCAACAGCAACAACACGTGCAGAATCCCAAGAAAGGCGGTCACGACGTTGGCTTAGTCCCCATTAACCGGTCAGTGGACTTGGGCGAGAGCCGCGCGCGGTTATCGCGTTTCGTTTTTCTTTCGCCTCCTCCTTCTCTCCTTTTCACTCCGTCATCTCTTGTCGTCTTTAATTCGCGAGGAATGTATCGATAATTACACCACATGTCGAGGCGCCCAACGCAATAGCTCTCTTTCAAACGCACGATTCCGCGCAGCTCGTCGTCGCACGCCAGTTTTCAATAAACAAATAAATAAATAAATAAATACATGAAAGGCTCTTGGATCCTGGGCTCCGTTACGGGCTGCGATGTTTTCGAAAAAGTTACTCTCGGTACAACTGCCGGCCCCGTCTGCCTCGAGGCCTTTCGATAGCTAACCTCAAAAATTAATTAAAAATAGCCCCTGGAAGAGATAAAACGATACGCGTTCACCTTAATTTACGTTGTAAACGACCCGAATAATTCAACGGAATGCGACTAAGATAATTGCATTGTATAGGAGAGTACAGTGTATTCTCTCCGCATTTGCCGGCTCGAGCTCGAGCGCGCAACTTTTTGCGCGATATTATTCGAAATTTACGATTGAGAGCTTTTCAAATTATTGACCAGGTAGTGTTTTATATAATACCGTAAGCGGCGAGCGGAAATATCTTAGCGGCCATTAATTTTCGACGCAAAGAGACCGACCGCTGGCAAAACAAACAATTAAATCGGGAATTCCCAGACGATCGATGAAGATGAGATCTCAGCTTCGGAATTTGAAGCCAAGGAGAAAAAGTATTATTGCAAGGCTGCTACCGGACGACCGAGCGCGAGTGCACATGCGCAGCATTCAAAAAACGTTGTTCGCCCGCCTATCGACGGAGCAGCTTTTATTTCGCGCTGAATTCGCTGGACGCCGTGCCAGAGTCTCGCTCGTCGACTCCATCGATCGGGTCGCGCGAGAAATTGAAAGGCGCGCGATTCGTCGCCTCGCACATTTCGAGCTCCAACTCGGACGGTCGCTTACGTAACCCCGCGCGCTATTAACAGAGCCGCTTCTGTCCATCGATGGACGCGTTAAACGGCGCTAATTACCAGTGCGCGAGCGGAACGCATTTCGCAAGGAACGCGCCGAGCAGCGCATTAGTAAGGTTTCGGATTCGCATTTCCAATTGTCGAGGCGCAACAACGAATTTATCGCGAGAGAAAGCGCAGCCGAGCGTTCGCCTGCTTACCGACAATAGAACAAGACGATTGCCCTGTTGTTGGGTAAGCGGTGCCGGCTGCTAACGGGATCCCGTGCTCGACGAGTGGATGGATGGATGGATGGGCGATAAAATAAAAAGCGAGGGTGGGGATCGAGTCATTCTTCAGTTTCGACGCTTTCGCATAGACGATTATCGAAAGTACCGCTAGCTAAGACACTATTTTCTTTGAACCTACAGCCTCCGCAGGAGTGACGCTCGCCAAGGACTCGGCCACTGCTGCTCCAACGCAATCGCTAAGTGATACGAAAGAAAATATATCACCGTATTGTTTTTAATATCCAGTACAATAATAAACAAGCCGCCCAAGGTCGGCCTGACGTTGGATGTAGCCGGACTTCCGGCTCCTCGTCTCGGGCGCTCGCTCGCAAAGCTGAACGAGGGGCATATGGCCCTGGACCATGCGACCATTTACAATATGCACCACACAAATCAACTAGGTACGTCTCTGCGCATCTTATACCGATTACTCCTGCGAGGAAAACGGCCCTCGAACTTTCTCTTCCTCGGCGCGGCTCTTTCGATTTTTAGTCGACGCTGCTTTTCATCGAGGACTCGCGGCCGCAACCGGCCGTCGGAAACGTATTTTACTCGTCCGAGCTCCGAATAAAATACAACTCCGCGAGCGGAATGACTACAGACTCGCAAACCAGTTGACAACTGAATAGAACGATGGAGCATGCGCGATGAATCATTTCCTATGACTGCCTGATTAAGTACTCGATGCCGTGCTAACAAATCTATTTCTCCAAATCATTTTCCCCAGGAAACGTCTCGAAATTTATTCCGAAAGTCGCTGCGGGAGCGAGTCCCTCCTAGACCTCCTCCGGACCTCTTTTTGCCTATTTAAAATCCATACAATACTTGATTTACGCAGAATTCACGTGACGCACGGCATATTTTTTAGACGATCGACAATAATATTTGTAAAAAGAAGAAGGTGTGTAGTAGCGACGTCATCAGTCCCGAATTTCCCACGTTTACGAGACTTTTTATTATTAGAATGAACGGAGGGGGGAAAGGATACCGAACCTTTAAAGAGTTATTATTAGCGTCTCCGGCGGAGGAGCCGTAACCTCCTCTTCGGATATCGACGCGATCTATTCTCCTCCGCGGACGCCGGCGACGAACAACATGAAGAGGAGCCTTACACCGGCCGGCAGTTGAAAATGAGTCCGGTTCGAGTCGAATTCGAGGAGAAAGCGGCGATTGATTAGCCCCGCGAGTCACTCGTCGAGCGGAAAAGTTGACCGGCACGCAGAAGATCCGGGATCGGGTGCCGCGGGTGGGTCAGTACTGGGAACGGCCGCGAGTGGGCGCGCGCGACGCCCAGCCGGAGGACAGAATCCGCCTGTCATCGATTCGAAAACGGATCGGGCCTGAGTTCGAGGTGGCCGTTATCCGCAAATGTCAATTTATTAATAGCCGGCAGTCGGCTAATGTTAGAGATCCGGCCATCGGCCAAGAGCCACTAGCAGCCGCCAGCAGCTCGCGACGGCCTACCTGACTGGCCCGGTCTCCCCGGCTCTATTTTCATTCCTCCTCACCTCTGCGCGCAGCCACGCACGCACGCACGCACGCACGCACGCGAAATAAAATCCCGACGCAGGACGGGCGGCTTTCTTCCCTTTTTGTTCTCTCCTCGGTCTCGCTCGCGCCCGAGTTGCGCTTTTTATAGGGACGCCGTCGCTGCTGCTGCTGCTGCTTTGTAAATATTGGCCTCACTCGAGCCCCTCCCTCGGAGGAAGCAACAGGCGAGTCTCGAATTTGCGAACCAGGACTAAGTTATGGGCCCTAGGAGTTGATCGGTCGCCGCTTTACGACCAAAGACGATTCTGCCGATGCCTTTTCGGGGATAACTTTTGGGGCTGAAATTGTCGGCACTTTGGCGCTTTATGGCGATTTCGCGATTCGCTGCTTTATTGCGAAGGAAATAGATTAATGCGCGGAGCAATAGAGTGCGGCTTAATTAATTACTCCGCGCCTGCTTTTGCAAGAAATTTATGCGAGGCATAAACTCTTGCGTAGGTCATTCAGCGGCAAGTCTCTTACAAAATTTATCAAACTTAAATATAGCAGCGTGCACTATATATTTATGAAATTCATATGGCAGTTTTGGTTGTGTATATCAAGCAGCCGTGCAATCAAACGTTTCTCGCTCCTCGGGGGAGCCGCAAACTTCTTCAAATCTTTTTCAGTACCTGACGTATTTGCTCGTGTAAACGAGCAAATAATCCGTCGCGATGCCTTGAACATCTTTTTCCGGCCCGGAAAAGGACGTTATTTTCCTTTCGGATCGACTCGTAGTCGATGATTCGATGAAATTTGTTCGTTTCTTTCAACTTGCATCGCTCGTTCTTTTCACTTGGCCTCTTTTGAGACTTTAGTGCAGTTAGTATTAAAAAGGTATATCAATCGTTTGGCGCTTATCTATTTTCATTTGAACGCGACTCCTGCTTTTCGCATTTTCAGGCAATTTATCCCGCTTGCCAAAATAAACGCAATCGTGAACAATAGTTAAACATCCATCGAGATTCGTGTGAATTTTGCATTGTCGAGACTCGAGGCTCGACGAGCAAATTTTGAAATCTCCATACCGAACGCGACCCCGGCGTTTATTTTTTACTTTGTCAGAGTCTGCTAACTTGTTAAATGATATTGTTAAACGATAACTGAATTTTAGTGATAATAACGATTTGGAATAAAATACATCGTTATTATCCCGTTGAGTGGATAAGTTTAAATCATCTCTTAAAATTTATGCCTTTTAAAATGATCTATCATTAAGCAGATTTTGAATATTATCGGCGTTCGTTATTTATTATCGACGTGGCTTCGTTCGGCTTGAAATTTAAATTGTAAAATGAAGCGTTTTATCGAAGCGAGACGCAGCCAGTATGTTATTACCTCATTAACTTCAATTACGACGTACATAATGTAGCCAAAAGAATGTTTCCATCGAGCAGCGAAAGAGCCGGGGGCGTAATAAGGACCGATCGCTGTAAAAAAGCTAAAAAATACATCGCGTTTGTCGCTGAAAGTGACTCTTCGAAAAAGCTTTGGTTGCTTTTCGCACACTTGGCGATGCTTTCTTAATTTTTGAGTGATTTTGCGAAAAGCCAGGCCGAGCATTTTTCGGTCGGTAAATTCAATTTCTTGATATAGCGCGGGGGGCGCACTCGCCGTATATTATTCAGCCGAAACAAGAATGAAAAAGTCGCTAATTCGCCGACGAACTGCTCGTGCGGATAATTTTATGCGCCAAGAGACACGAGCGGGCGACTAGTCTTTCATTCATCGGAGATTCTTCCTTTCAGCGGCGCAATTTTCGCCGGAATGGACGGAGAAGGCAGAGTGAGCGCGTGCGCGTGCGAGGGTCAAAAGTAGCGAAAGTTAAGAGAAAAAAACGAAAGCAAGGAGTGGAGGGCGATAGGATAAGGTCGTGTCGCGGCGTAATTTCCGCGACGTGCGCGCACGCGTGAAGTCTTGCGCCTGCATGCGTCGCGGCGGTGGTAGCAGCAGCAGCAGCAGCAACAGCAGCGACGGCGACACATCTATTTTCTCCAACACGTGGAAATAACAGCCGTACGAAAATAAGCCTCGTGGCTTCGGGCCGGCGTCCGACGTATTTTTAGGCCACCCACCGTCCGCAGCTCTAAATCCGGCACAAAGGGAGACAAAGGCAGTGCGCGCCTCTTTACCTATGGCGACGGCGAGCGTCGCACCCCGTGCATCGGGCGCGGGCTGCAAAGTACGCGTAGGAGGCGTTGCGAAATCGTCCTCTGGGCCGCGAATGGCGTTAAATGGCGCGTGGAATCGTTAACGCCCGAGAGCCGGTTGTTGCCGCGATAATTGCAAGAGAAGCCTCGGAACGAATCGAGGATTCGCGATTCGCAGCGGTGAGCTGAGCAAACAGCGAATCAGCCCTCGACCGCGCTATTTCAATTGTAAATCAATTGGCTCGAGCGCATCGCGATCTCGGTGTTTAAAAAGGACTCGACCACTTGCGCGCGATTGTTAAAGCAAAGATTTTTACGCGGAGAAATGCGCTCGGCTCGCGGCTAATCAGCTGCTCTTATCTCGAAATTTAGTCGGTTGCGCCATAACGGCAAGCGATGCTTATTTGTATCGCCGGCACTTAAAATCAGAACTGGTGTTGCCTGTGCTCTCCGATTGGCGCCCGCGCCACTCTAGCAACGGAAAATAAACTTTCGAAACAAATTTTCAGCTATTGACGCAGCCGAGCTCTAGGATTTAAGCATCGATCGACGAAGCATCAACCGAGCTCTGCTGTATTTGTTCAACTCTTCCGCGCGTATTACGGATTAAAATAACGGCATTGCTTTATCGATGTTCGGCTCGATTGCGCTTTCCGTCTTCGTTCTTCGCGCCACGCGATGCGTTTTCTCGAGAAACATAGGGCCTTTTTTTTAATACGATTGATTAATTAGTGCAAACTTTAATTATCCCGCGTTAGACGAGTGGCGACTACTTACGTGCTTGGAATAAAGTAAGACGCTCGTGGCTGCTCGATCTAAAATAATTTTCTTAATTCAATAAAATACGAGATTATTTTTGCCGCATCTTGTTACGTAAAGTGTATTTAAAGGCTTCTGAAAATACACTCGAAAAAATGTATAAGAACGATGGAAATTCGTGCCGCTGCGCTGATATTATTACAAATCTCGATGTTATTTATATAAACGATATTATTTTAATGGCTAAATTTAATCTTCGAGTTGCATTCGAGTTGCTGAACGTCTCGCTAATGTAATAACTTTTATTTACAAACACTGTCGCTTTTAATTGTAGCCTGACAGCTATAATTAGGCTCTGTTCGTTTTAACAATGCAACCGCTGATTAAACGAGGATAATATTTATTAATCGAATGGCACCGGCAATTTCGATCAATTTTAATCTGAAAACTCGGATTTTACACCCAAGCTGTGTCGCTATTGTCCACGAGTATCTCGTCCGAAATACTTGGTCACACTCTAATTCTCTCTCCCTCTCTCGGGTTACTTATCTCCGAAACTTGGTACGTCGACTCATAGCGAAAAGCAAACTATTTCGTTTACGATTACCCGATTTCGATATAAAAGTTGTGGGTGGTGAGGTTTGACGCGGAAACGTTTACGACGCTTATTTCATGCGCGTTAAATTTGTCCAACTGGTCGAAGGTAATTCTCGCGACGAGTCCCTCCATAATTCATAGATTTTATCGTTACGAAAGCACCGAGCGGCGGCAGCGTTGGAGGATTGTTTGGCGGTGCGCACTTTTTGTTGCCGGCTTGAAAGCGACGCAGAAACGCATCCACGAGAAGAAGAGTCGCGGCTGAAACCAGTGCCTGGGCCGAAGCGCGACGGCGGCGGTGAGGAAGCGACTGACGAACGGCCCTCCGATTAACGCGGCTTCCGTTACACGCTCGCGATGTGTCGTTGGACGCGAAAACGGCCCCCAGCGCCGTCGCAGCCACCGCCATCGGACTATTCTCGGATTCGCTGGCGGCGCTGTGTAGGTCAAGCGAACTCGGTGGTCGTTGTCCTCAAAATAAGTGCCGTGCAAAAACGTGCGTCGCGGCTCCTTGTGCTGATATTCACCTTTTTGCTCGGCGGCTATTAGCTATCCTAGTTCGGACAGCAGCAAAGTGCTGCTACGTGGCGCCGACGGTGTCTGTTTTCCATTTCACCAGCCCCCTGCCCCCCACTGACGCTCGCGGCTGTCCGACTCCTTGATCGCGCGTCGCGTCTCGTTCACTCGCTAGCGTTAGACTGTTGTCGAAAACGTGGTTAGAAGTGCAAAAATAAGCAAGACTTCGCACGCGAGCGGCACAGTCGTCGATCGTGTCCTTTGACTCGTTTATGACCGAGGATGACGATAGGCGCGCCGCAATTGTCGCTCGTCAATGGGAAACGCGCTTTTCTCAGCTCCGTTAAAATCCATTATCTGTTATCGGCTGTTTTCACGCTCTCGTCGAGTTGGAAAATCAGCTCCCCGAGAAACAGCAGTAGTTTACATCGCAGCTGACAATTATGGGTTCGCAAAGTGCCGGGACAATTTTCTTTAAGAGATACCTACTTTGAGTTACCGAGTCGTATCTTTTCCAATGCTCGCTTGGAAAAATTTATTTATTTTCGAATGTCCCGGCGCGTCGTCCGTTATCCTTTTAGATTGTGTCGTTTCGTGCGTTGGAACTCAAGTTCCCGGCAGAATCACAGTAATGAAGGAGCAGCCGATTGCCGCGTGCGCACGTGCAAGCGAATTTTTAGATTTGCACTTGGTTTATGCGACTCTATTTTTACCCAAACATTGTGTATTCGTCATAAATATGCAATAAGCTTTTGTCGATGCGAATAGAAGCACGAAAGTATTCGGCACCACAACAAAGCCTCTTCTTCGTTTCTATTTTTACTGTTTTATCAAATAATATAAAGAGAACTTTTGCAAGCCGATCCTCGCAACTTGAACTAAAGAACAGTTTATCCGTGCTCGAGGTTCGGTACGAGAAACCTTCGCATAATTTTCACACTTTGGACAAAGCAACGTGGCTGATACATACATACAGACCTATGTGTGGGCGTGTGTTTGCTGCCTCCTAAGGTAATTCTCGCGAGATATCGATATTCCTGATGCAGCTTTCAAGCTTTTCTCAACTACATTTCTACGACGTTTCAAGAGGTTGCAAGGCTTCTTTTTTTTATACGCTCGTTTTATTCGGAGAAAACAATTGCATTTGTTCATATTTGTAGTCAAGGCAGACACGCTGTTGTAATAATATTTTGCTTTTGTTTGAAAAATCTCGAATAAAGTTGCCAAAACTAAAAAAAAGCACGACTCGATTGCTGGACTATGGAATGCATATTCTGCAACGACACACTCGCTTCAATGCACATGCGACGATAATGAAATAATGTTTTAACCCTATAATCCCCCCTCCGTAATGTGAAAATTGCGGTGTGCGACATTAAATTTGGAAACGCAAAGCCACACATTTTTCTTATTTCAAAATCGATCCATTCGATCGAGTCGAATCTTATTTAAGATTTTTAAACGCGAACTTAACACATGGTAAAATATTTGTATCAGTAATTGTTTTCGGCTTGGATCTTTTAAGCTTTTAAATTATAATGCCAATAATTTTGCATCGAAAGACGTGAATCTCAAAAGTTGTTAAAAGTGTTAAAAACATTATGTGGCAAATGACTGTTAACAGACGAGAGTACTCGAGGGCATAAGAGTTCGATACGCGGTAAAAATGTTTAGACAATCGAAATTATCGTTAAATTATTGTTTTCTTACGATTTTGCCAATGTTTTCGTATATTCCAAGCAGAAGGAACAAAAAGAGTTTCAGCATTTCAACGTAGTGCGTTCGCTCGTGAGCGCGTGCTTATCTGTGTACCGTGTATGTAAGTGGTGCTTTATCGGCGATTCACGAAAAGCTCGGATCGCGTCGAAATAGAACAATAATAATAACAATGACAATAACAATTGGTGAAAACAAGAGCGGGGAGAAGCAAAAACAAAAATAGAAACTCGTGCAGTCGCGTGGTTAAGCAGAGGTGAGACAAGAGACAACACAACACAAACGGAGCGCGGTTTTATACAATTGAGATTATTTCGCTGGGTAAGTAACAAATTCGCCTTCGCGATTCGCTCTTTCAGCGTTTTTCCGCTTTTGTCGCAGGATCGCGAGTTTTGTTATACGATGGCTGACTGTCTGATAGATTTCATCGCCTCGCTTTGTTTACGCACCTTCCGGCATTATGCGCCATTCCATCGTTTATGCCACATTTACCTTTTTACGCCGTAATTGTTGCACAGCGACTATCGTGAATAACGTCAACGAGTATCGTGTTTTTTTAATAATCGCGATTTGGTAATCCATTGTCTCGGCAAAAAAAATAAATGGGTCATAAATTGCAAATGTGTATATTTAGATACGCATTTGATATCTGCGAGTATCTAGACAGAGTGTCGGGATGATTCGATGCGAACCGAGTAGTACGAGTCAATAAGAGAGAGAGAGAGAGAGCGCTTGCCGACAACAATCACTGGAAACGTATTATCAAGGAACCAAATTAAAAATAAACTTTTTAAACTTTGAAATTCTCTTCGTCGTTACTTCACCGAGTCAGTCCGCCTCTTTTACATTCGAGAAATATGGACACGAGCAAAGGACCGACCAGGAGCCGCTCAGAAAAAGCACCTCATTACGCGTTTGAATTCTTAAGCATTATTAACCAATTCGCTACAAAGCGAATAATTTAAAGTTTTTTTAAATTAAACGAGATCGCGTCGGTGCATAACGCGGATATTAAATAAAATGCAAATTTTTTTAAAAAAACTCGCGAGTGTTGACACAATCTATTCTTAAAAAACTTGTTAAACTTTTCAATTTACTCGCGGGCTGGACAAAAAAGTTGCGCAACGCGGCAACAATTTGTCGAAGCAAGATTTCTTTAAATTTGAATCATTATGACACGTATTTTTTGTAAATTACGAGGTCGTACAACTATGCCCAAGCATAAAATGAAATTTGTATTTTTATGCGACTGCAGTTTTTGCGCTCGCGGAGACCGAATAAACGTGCCGCTTATTGCCGGACATTTAGTGTACCAATCTTTTTACGAACGCTACCGAATAAATTATCGGTGTGTTACTAATTTAACCGCGAACACGTGTTTTGCTCGCATCTACAAATCGCGCACGCGCCTGCGTCAAGACGATCGAGAAATTGAAGAAACTATTTTTATTTAAACAAAGCGAAGGAAAATGCAATTTGCAATTTGCAATTACCTTGGCCGGGCAAATTTCGCTAATTTATAATGGGGCTTTTATTGGGGCTTTCGCGGTTTTGAAATTGGGCCTGCGTTCGCCGAGCGACGAAACGTGGAATCGAGACACGAAATACGAAATACAATAGGAGAGTTTGTCCCGATTGTCTTTATTTGTAAGCCTCGTGTGCTCCAAGTTGCGCTGCCGGTGCTCGCATTATGCAAATCGATGCGCATGTTTAAAAAACTCGGCATTTTCTCGGAAAAGGGTGGGAGAGAGGAAGGAAAAAGAGAGGCGGCACGGCGCGACGCGTCCTTCGCTTCTTATTTCTATTTATGCATTTAATCGTAGATAAAGAAAATCTAGATTCTAGTAGCTTATGTACATGTACGAGCAAACAATAATAAATCGTATCAATACGCGTGTCTATATTTACCCAACGCGGCCGTAATCTTTAGAGTGTTAACACGCGCGCAAGCGGAGGTTTTTAATTGCATAACGATTTTTCCAGAGTCAGTGCCGTGCGCGCACGAGTGCGGAAATTCAATTTTTTCCCGATCTATAAATAAGCACTGACCTCTGACGAATAAAAGCTCTTGCATTCAGCTGTAATCGCACGCGCGCCTTTTTACGATTGCAATTTTTTATACCGAGCATAAGTGCAGGAAAGTTTCTACGCGCGCAGATTTTCTTACGTGATATTTATATTAATATTCTCTCTATTTTTATATGCGCGTGCATCGCAACGCGCGCCGCTCTTTGAGGAAAAACTCAATGCAATTGAGTGCTCGCGGATACATTTTATTGCAGTCAATGGTAGTTTAATTGCGCGAATAAATATTGAGCAGTCGGTGCGGCAACGCGCCGCAAACATCAGGATGCACCGGCGTACGTATCGGCGCTGCTCTGGTGTTATTTATCGTCCGCCGGATAATTGACGATCGCGACGATTAAATTCAGCGCTGAATATTTACGCTCGAGCCGCCGGGGGATGCTTGCGAAAAGCGAGCGAAAAATGGAGATTACACAACTTTGTAATCGAGCCGCGCGATTATCGCTTTGCACGACACCCGATTGCAGCCGTTTTATTCCTAATGCGTTGCGATGCTCGTGACCGTCGTAACGGCACCCACATGCACGCGACTCCTACGTAACTCGGGTGCTTTCGTCGCAGCTTCGCTTTTTGGCCGGATCGCACAACGCGCGCCTATTTTAAGTTTTAATTGTCAGGGCGCGAGATTCGCTTTAGTTTACGGCTTTGACGTTCGCCAAATCGAGCGAGCGAAGCCGGTGCTGCGGCGAATCAGTCGAGTTTCCAAAAGACTTTGGCAGCTGGCACGTGAATTAATTAGCGAAGCCAGTGCCGAGAAATTTTTAAGGACCGCTAGGAGCGATAGGAGCGGCCGATTAAAAGACTCGTAAAAGATTGGAAGCGCCTACCGCGTCGGTTCGATTCAAATTCTCCAACTCAAGAACGTGCGAATCGGCCGCCAACTTCGTTCTTAAATATCCGGCGCGTGCGCAGACGAAAAGCCACGTTAAACGACGTCGATTATTGCAAAGTGCGTATAAACGCGTGTGTCGCGCTCGCTTACGCCAGTAACGAGAGAAGTCAACTTACTCTCCTCGACTGTTCACCGGTAAAGTAAGTTGCGGTGAAAGCCTGCGATGTGCCTTAGAATTTTTATTTACTTTCGCTGGTTGGTAGCGTCGCGCAAGAACTAAAGCTACGAACGGATTTTAAAAGTGTCATCCCGTCGGCTCGTGCAAAGCTACTTAAGAGCTAAATTTCAAGAAAAGCCGCCGCGCAAACAAGATCGAAACACTGGAATATCGCGCGGATCATCCGTGAGATAATGCGCACCTTGCAAATTACAAACTAGACTGAGATGACGCACCGATTCGCTGTAAATAATAATTACGATCATTTCAAGTTCTATTTGCGCAGAAATCGATACGAAAGTTTGTTAATGAAAATTTGCGAGAAGCCGGGGGCTAATGATCATTCGGCAGCGAATAAAACGAACGCGACAAAGTGTGTGCTGCGGGAAAATAAGTATCACGATTAGCTCTGATAGACGGATGGGATCCTCGGAAGAATAATTCGCCTAATCGCTATTTCTCCTGCGTCGCATCTTCATTCCACTTTCTGGATCTGAATTCTTATCTTGGCGCATCGAATGCGCGGTTGTACGTGTGCGCGCGCACATACGGAATCAATTTTCGTTCAAAACATAATCAGCGAATGAATAATGGCGTTAAATTAGCGAAACGATGAATATTATCGCACATTCGAGCGAAAATTGTGCGCAATAATTCGCAACAAAAAACCTACTTTGAATATCAATTTTTAGCTAGATTTTTTCTATTCAGCAACAACGTTTATCCGTTTTTATGTTTTGAATTTTATATCGGAGGCGACGATTTATTTCGAAATATCTTATTTTCGTCCACCTTGTCTGCAAAATTCCTACTCTTGTATTGACAAAAGTAACGAATTAAAATTTAGACTAATTTTTATTATGGTGCTGGCTTATTGAATTCAAGTGTTGACTAAGGGTCTGGTGATGAGAGACGTTATCACAGGCTATCAAATCTGGATGTAAATATAAATATAAGTATGAGTATACGTATACGTATATGTGTCTCCATAACGCTCCTTTAGTTTTTTACACATTTGTAGATTCGTATTTTTCTTTTCGGCAGTTTGCAAAGAAAACCAAATAGAAAGGTTTGGAAGAATCAAATGGTAATAAAACTATTGAAAAAATGGTATTGCGTATAAAAAATACAAAGACAAAAATTTTATATAATTAAAATATAATCTACGACTACGTCTCGAGCTTTTAGAAAAATATTTTATCGTATTTGTTTCGGTTTTTTAATGGAGATTATTTCGTTGAATTTATTTTAGCCAATGCGAAATTATTGCCTTGTACAATTAATATTTTATAACAAAGTTGTATTGCAGATTTTAAAAATAAATATCCTTTGATAGTCGCGGTTTAGGATTTGAAAAATTACCAACAAATAAGCTTGTGACTTATAAACCAACTTCTTTCCTTCGTCTAAAAAATCTTAATGAAATATTCAATTGGTGACTCACGGTTTTAGCGAAACGTCAGGCATATAAATAAAAATAAATAAGCTAAAAATAAAAAAAGGTGGAAAGCCTTAGCTCGTAAAAATATTTGCTTTTTATGCATAATCGATTCTATTTACCTAAAGTATTTTTTCATAAATAATTAAAAATAGAACGAAACAATAAACAAAGTATCGCTGCGCCACAATGGGGCATTACTAATAATTTAATTGCAGGTGTATAACAATAATTATCTCGTCATAGTATGCGTTTGTAATAATCGGAAATTCGCAGTGATTAATAAAATATAATTATGATTTTATGCTCGCAACGTTTTATTAAATGTCACAGTTTTTAAGGACAAGCAGTAGCGACAATTTAAGCGAACGATACTTTAATGTAGTTTTCAAGGTTATCCGTTATAAATCAATCATAAATTAAAAATTATACTTGGCCAAACATTGTTTTACGAAACGGCGGCTTTCAAATTACATTGATATATCGGTTTTTTTTTTTTATCAAAATACGCTATTCTTTATTGTTACAAAGAATTTCAAGTTTGATAATTACACAAAAGACAAAAGAGTCTTGGCTTTGAAGCGCTCTTTTATTTCGAATTTCGTTTGAATTCCCATTAAGTCCTTTTAAATAATGTTTCTAAAAATACTCCCAAGCCTCGGATAACATTACGATAACAGATTAAAATAAAATATTTAATTTCAAGTGGAGGCATTTTTACCTTCGATGCGCTTCATTAATTATAAATTGGAATTACAATTGAAGAGCGCTAATTGTATTATTCAATCGGACGATCCCCGGTTACCCCGCATTAATTAATTAGTAACAAATGCGGCGGCTCGAGTCTGTCGCGAATGTCTGATTATCAAAGTCAATAGTTAAATATTGGTTATGGTTATCATGAGAAACTCCAGAGATCGTCGTATGGAAATACTTTTACGTCGAATTACTATTCGGCGCGAGTTCTTCCGCGTCCCAATTTAAATGTGTGACTCCCAGAGAAAGTGCTATTAGTTGTGTGAAATTTTCCAATTCGACATTAGATTCGCTTGTAAAAGTTGTGGAAGAGCTGGAAAAAATGGAAAGGAAACAGGAGCTCGAAGAACGTGGCGAAAATCCTAGTCGCGAATCTGCGGACTCTTTGAATATTAAAAGGATCGTTGATTGCAAAACTACTTTATTCATTAGATTATTCATTATATTATTCATTAGATATTAACTTGAGCAAGAGCAGCGACACGAGGACAGGAGTCCGTAAACACCTCCATCTTTCTCTTTCGCCTTCGTGTCCGGAAGTTTTTATTTAACTCTACAGTTGCGCTAATTATCCTATACGAGGGAGGAAAACAGAAAGTTTTATTTACCTCAGCGAGTGAAAGTGTGTGTGTGTGTGGGTACATGTTGTTCGAGCGTTGTATTCCGAAGGCTAAAAAAGTAAAGTAAGCGACTGTTAAGTTAAAGAGGAGGTCGTTAGTTTGTGGTCGGACTCTTTGCCTCTTTTCTTTACATAAGAATATTTCGCACGTTTTATTTATATATATATATATATATATATATATAAATATGCGCATAACAAAATAAAAATCTGATATCTCAAAGTATAAATACGACGCGCGAATTTCATTAGTTGAAGTAAAGCTCGAGATGCTTCAAATAAACAAAATTGTTATTTTTCAAGAAAAATCAATGGACATCCAATTAAAATATTTTACAACTTATATATTATAAAGCCGTTGATAATGCCTCCGTTTTAATAATCGTATCTTTTGACATTAATACTTTATCGGGCCGATTCGAATTTGTAAATAAATAATTTATTTGACTTTAACGAGAAAATTCCTTTGTTATCATCGTTATTGATTCAATACTTTATGTATTAGGAAGTTATTAAAAAGTAACGTAAATTTAATTATAAGATTTATTTCAAAATTCATTGGCTTTAATGTCTCTCTTCTCTTCTTGAGAAGCTGATTTTTATACACAGTTCGGAATATAATAATAATAATAATAATAATAACTGTGCGAATAAAATGAAAAACGAAGGAAAAACATTTTTTGGTCTCGATTCCGAATTTCTACAAGCGAACGCAGTTATCCGAAGGAATTAATATTTTTATACTCGACGAAAGCCATCATTATCATTTTTTACGTGCACAAGAGCTTGGAAATTTAGTGGAATTTAGTGGAATTGGAACGGATCGATTGTTTTTAACGTTCTCGTATCGAAAATTAACGCGACGCATCAGAGCAATTCGAAGTATTTTTTATTCGCTATTTTGTATCGTAACTGCCTTGGTAACGATAAAATGTTGTTTTTCCTTTAAGAGGACCTTAATATTTCCAAGTGCCGCTTTTTTTATTACAATTCGTACAACGAAGGTAGAAGCCGATAGCATCTCTCTCTCTCTCTCTCTCTCTCTCTCTCTCTCTGTCACTCTAACTTTGTCCGCAGCTTTTGCAAAGTTAAAGATATTTTTCCACAAGCGCGACGTTTGTGCGCAATTAATTTTAAATATAAAAATTATTAAGAAGTTATGATAATGTCGGACGGAATTTGCAACGAAATGCCTTTTATACGATCTTGTTATGGAGTCGTGTGCGCGCGCACGTGTGCGTGCATGTACGTTTACTTTACAAGTATTAAAATTGAACAACATCTTCATCTTTAATTCATCAGGGCAATCATTGAAAATCCCAACAACGGAATTCTATTAAAAGTTTTCAACTGTACATATCTCTCCATCTTTATCGAACTACTCATTAGCATTGAATATATATGAATCACGCTTCATTATGTCTTCGAAAATGTCGAGAGTCTATTTTTAGCGGCTCGTGGTAATAATTTAAAAGTGTTTAAAATTTCAGGATTTCGGTGAAATTAAAATTCGTAGCGTCTGCAGGAATTTTCGTCGCGGATGCGCATCGACGGGCTCTTAATCATAAATTAATCACGAAATTTTCCCCGAAGCCCGGCCGAGCTTTCAAACTGCAGTCGGATTTTCTAATTTCCCCAACGTTTGCGGCGCGCGCAAAAGGTCGCGTGGAAAGCCGTTGAGGCTGCAGCTCGAAATTGCGAAATTGCCGGAGACGGCGCGTGACTGACCATTAGCGTCGGCGCCATGACAAGAGCGACCGATTCGGCGCGCATGGGAAGAGCCTCGGGAAAAGCCAAGGAAAAAGAGCAAATCGCGGGAGGGTTTCAAGTTCAGGCTATTTCTAGACGATTTTATAATTAGTATCACCGTTGTGACAGCGAGCCGCTGAGAAAGGGCGGCTAAAAGGAGCGGGGGGAAGGACGGGGAGGAGATCTACCTGCCGGTGCTGGTGGCGTGTTTAGCTCGGGAATGCCGTGACATCAATCATCGCCTCGACGCTTCCAGGAAGTCTAGGGACCGATCGTGTACGCCTTGTTGCATTGTCCGAATCGCTGGAGATTCGATCGAGGAAAAGTTTTTCTACCCGCCACGGAGGAGCGGAAAAAGTGTCCGAGTTCTCGTGCTCGTTTTGCAGCAACCGCGCGCGCGCAACTGCGCCG
The DNA here is from genome assembly GCA_018907185.1 of Platyscapa corneri. Classification (NCBI taxonomy): domain Eukaryota; kingdom Metazoa; phylum Arthropoda; class Insecta; order Hymenoptera; family Agaonidae; genus Platyscapa; species Platyscapa corneri. Next base: position 3,298,101 of record JACCHW010000010.1, on the reverse strand, counting down.
CGCACTTGTTGAATGTCTACCGGATTCGCTCCTCCGAATGTCGTTATTCCCGCGGCGGTGTCCGGCGCAAAGGAGCTTCTGTCGCGAGTCGAAGCAGATCCGAGCTTCGGAGGAGCCACTGGAACTCGAAGCCGTGGCCGCCACTTTGTCCACGGGGGCGCATTCAAATTTATCGGGAGTCGCTGTGTGCGTACCGTGAAAAGGTTTACGATTCGCCCGTTTTTGATTCGCGCAAAATTCCCTTCTGCCGATTAGTGCCGATTCGACGACTCGCGCACATGCGCTTTTAATTGGACTGGGACGAGAGAAAATAACTATGTTAAATAACTAAAAAATGTGACGACGACGACGACGAGTCGCTGCTGCTGCTGCTCAGAAGCTCTCGTTCGAAAAAATGACGGGGCCTGTACGCGCGTAGACGCTGCCCCGCCCGCCCACCGTGTGATTTGACTCAAAGTTGACAAATGCGTCGTTAACGAGCGACTATTAGGTGGGCGAGTGCAGTTGGTATAAATAAGATTTTGAAAGGCCATTAAAGGCTTAGGAGCGAGGGTAAAATCCACGCGGATTCTGATTTCGGGTGTTGAACGAAAAAAGGAATCGGGAGAAGCCAGCGGCTCGAACGGGGGGTAAACGAGAGAGAGAGAGGGGGGGGGGGAGCGCCTAAACAACGCAGCCGGAAAATGGCTCTTAAATATTCTTCGGAGCCTGGATCTCTGGCCGTGAAAGCTGATTGTTCGCAGGTGTCGCAACGAACCGATTACTATTTAAGGGGCTTCCGCCCCCCGGACGAACGTACGCGTGATTTTATCGTCGCAGCTCGGAGCGAAGGCACCAATTTCCCGATTGCCTCCGTGTCTCGCTTTATTATCAATCGGGAAAGCGCGCGGAATGCCTCTGTATTTTGCCTCTTCTTTTATTGCGCGCACACGTGGTGATTAGACGCGGGCCTTTATACGTAAAAAGGCTGCCGTTTCATTCTCTCGCTCCATTACCGCATCGCGCTCGTTATGCAAGAACTGTTTATAAATGTCGCTTCTTGGAAAAAAAGTATTTTTAGCGCGCGGGCTAGAAGTTATTGCGTGTAGAGTTGCCTGGCCTGCCACCGGCACTTCTCGCGCGCTCGATCGGCTGTTATTCGGCTCTCGCTCGCTATTCTTTGATGATTTCGTGTTTGTTTAAAGCTGGCGATAAATGCCCGCTGTCGTATGCGTGTACACACCAAACGAATGTTGCCTTAGCATTCGCGGATAAAAGTTTTTCTCGCTCGAAACTTCCTTAACTAATGAAAGTTTTCGAAACTACTACTGGCTTATTAAGTTCGACGGCCGGCGGAGAAATCCACCGCTCGTCGAGGCAATTATTGTTCGGTCCCGCGCGTTGCTCTTCAAAGCGATACAGGCTATCGATGAATAACGCAACTATTATTCCGCGTTCGGATTAAAACATTGCGCTCGTGGGGGAAAGCGAGAAGAGATGATTTGCGAAAATGCGACGTTTTGAACATATTTACGTATGATGAATGTTTTGGGGCTGTCGATCGTTCTAATATTAATAAGAAAGATACAAGGGGATTAACGCGCGTAATACTGTGTTATTAATCGAGAAAATTGGTCGGAAAAAACAAGTGAAATTCGGAGGTAAATTTGAGCCCTCGTTACTTAGCTTGTAAATTTCACTTTCCAAGTATATTATTGTTGAACAAACGATAAACGCCCGAACACGCGTTTCGACTCGTTTCCTGGGAAATTGTATCGTTATTTTATTTGCTCTATTCTAAATAATATTTTTACAGGCCTCGACTTTGCCAGCGAAATTCATTAGGGCAAATGTAATTCTCAATAATTGATGTACAAAAAATATCCTTTCAATATTATTGATCACTCATACATGTCAACCAATAAAGTTAATCGCCCGAATGGACGCTATTGACCGCCATTAGCTCCAACATTTCCCTCTTCAGAGTCGAACATGTGGCACATCGCACATCGCGCCTTTTTATTGCTTGTGTGTAGATACAAGGACCTACTCAAACTAATATCGATTATCGGCCGAGAGGATAATGAGAAATAAGAAGCGCATTAACGCTCTTGTTTTGATTAACCGATATCCGGTGCTGCTGCTTTTTGAAAGATCTTGCGGCCTTCGGTAAATATTTCTTTGTTTTATTTGCCGCGGCATTGTTTTTTGTCGCGTTGTTTAAATGGCGCTCATAGAAGGGCTTATGTCAGAGAGTTAATTAAAAGTTCCTTTTTACGACGAAGGCAGAAGAAAAAGAGTTACCCGTCTGCGCGGCTTGTGCATCGCGAATGCGAATTACCGAGGGTTACCGATGCGAACGATTCGTTTCTGTCGATATCAGCTTTGCCTAATTATAATTCGCGTCCAAATCAAGTCGTTATTTTGTTCACCGACTAAAGAACCGGGAAAGAGAATTAAATTTCTGAACGCCTAGTTGTTTTTTGTAGTTTTCGTGAAATTTTAAGAATTTTTAAACGCGCTTATTTATTCCCTCCGCTCGAGGAGGTAATTTTCCCCTAAAAAAGACGACGCTCCTCGTAATCAATCTTGCGCGTAGATTCGTTCACCCTACCCCCCCCCCCCCTTATCTACGCAGTAATATCACGACTGCATATGCGCACGACGTTAATTTCTCTCTTAAGGTCGAACGCACGCCCTTTGCACTTGGCGCGTCCGTCGTTAATCGTGCAAATAGCTTCTTCCGAATCAATGGTTAAGCGATTCTTTCGAAAAACCACCGAGATTCTAAGAATAGTTTTAACGCGAGTATTTTATCTTTATCGTCGTAAAAATTTCAAAATAAAGCGTGTAACACATATTGTTTATAAAGAAGCTTATCAGCTTCTACTGAATTTTATTTACACATTTAACTGTCAGAGAGATCAGTCTTTGCACTTTAATTAAAAAAGAAACAACAACACCGCAAGATTCTTATTTCAAATGTTCAAGCTATAAAATTAGTGTATAAAATTGTTGTACATCGGATGTTTATTGTTTATACCGTAGACATTTTTCTTACTCAAAATTTAGGCCAAAAGACAGAGTGCTTTTTCAATTTTAATTTGTTTTCAATATGTAGATGATCAACTTACTAAAGGTGATAATAAAACCTTCGCTGATATTCCAAAGTAGACGAACATGGTATAATTTATTACAAGTAAATTTATTGCACTATTCGACTACAAATTAAATGTAAATTTACTGCGAATCATATTCGTGTGTGTATTAGAACGTTTCAAGACCAAAACAAAAATGCGCGTTTTTCATACACAGAAAGTTGTTTCTTTTTATATTTAGGTTGAGCAGCGGTAATTGCTTTAAAGATTAAATTCGAGCACAAACAATTTGAGTTCATTTTTCATTTATTTTTTCAAAATTGCAAAAGGCTAAACTCGATATTGCAATTTGATAATTTATTAATCTATACACATGGATCGATTGAAATTTAAAACACTTGCAAATACATTATCTCATAATGACTAATCAAGTATAAATCAATCGACTTGGCTCGAAACGTATAGTCCACTATTTCGTAAAGTTGTATAAGAATTGTATTTTTTTTCCGTACTAAAAATACGCATTGATATAAAATATCCGTTGAGAGTAAAAGCTGATAATCTTATTTTAAAGTATATATTTAGAAATCACTAAAGCTTTTCCGTTTGTTTCAGAAGACGTGGGGTATAGGAGTGTCGAAATCACGTCTGCCTTCACGCATTTGCCGCAAAAAGGTAATTTTTCAATCTTTGTATACTTCGAATATAATGCAATTAATTTTGATTCACCTAGACGAAATTGTAAAAACAGCTGCACTCAAGTTTCGATTATTTTTCTCAACGAGCAATTATAAAGAAGTAAAGTCGCGATTGTTGCTTAAAATTTCAAACGCGCGCATTTGCGACAGGATTTATGCGTATTTAACTTTAATTGTCATTAATCATCGAACAAAATGCGTAATTTTCTTGGCATAAAATGTGTTACTAGCGTTGTCTTTGGGTTCGATGAATACTACTTTTGGAATTCCAATAAGTCACTAAAACTTGAATGCAGTCGTGAACAAAATCAGAATAAAAAAGGCCTTCAACTATTTTGCACACGATAATTCCTAATTAATTTGCTGCTAAGATATTGGCGTGTATGGACTGAAATATGCTGCTGCTGCTGCTGCTACTGACCGTAACTTTCAGCTGCGGTCGACAGTTACCAATCCATCCGCGATACGTTTTCGATTATCATACGCGTATGGTATTTTTAAAAATTGATACAGTGATCGACCATCGCGGCCAAACCCAAAAAATATAATATTTATACGTCGTTAACTTTATAACAGAAGAGCTGGCCGCTGCACTTATAAATAATTGTTTCATTTCATTCGTTCATTGTAATCATTGGTTTTGTTAATAAATATTGAACTTTATACATATTTCGTTTGAAATAATAAAACACTTATTTGGACGATGGAATAAAATGTTGCGCGCCCAACTTGAATTTAGAGTTAAAGGGAAGAATGGGTTTTGGTGTTTTAAAATTTATAGTTAAAGTGCAAGCTTGTGCGAAGTTATCAGAGTCGTTATTAATTCCGAGGCTAAAAAATTCCTTAATTCAAAGCCTAGAAAATTGCAAAACTATTCGAAAGAAAAGAGATTATTGAAAAGGAAAACGAAACGTACGACGGATTTTCGTAAGATAACAATTTACTGTCCCGATATTTGATTGATCAACAACTTGTTTCAATTTGATATAAAACAGCGTAGCGTGTATTTTTTCGCTCCTCCCGATGAAACTTATTACTGCGAGTTTGCTAATTTGAAAAATCCTGCAATCGCGCGCTAAACGTTAAGTTATTTTATGCGGGATAAAAAACTTGTTTAGAATAAAGTATATCAAGTGTACGATAGAGGATTTTTATATTTTTAAGTCCTTATCTGCAAGCTGCAGTTTATTTGTAATTTGTGTCGGTAATAAAGCATCGATAAAAGTAACTTAAATCAATGTTTTAGCAAAAGACTCGCTCGGATTTAGCGATTTGCATTAGCTTTATCATAGGCTTGCACTTCGTCGAAGTCTACAGATCCGATGAAATTCTTACGTAAAATTGGCGTCCACCATAAACTAAACAAAGTGCTTTGGCGCGGCACTTTAACTAATATTCCTCTTTCGATAAATTAAGCGCGCGATAAATCTCGGGATCGCTTTTAATACGCGCAAAAATAGCAATAGCGCGTTTTTCGAGACGAATTAAAGGTTTCGCTTTTTAAGTTGGGAACGCGTAGGTTGGAACAATGAAATCAGCCGAGCGCGCGAATTAAGTCGCGAGCGAAACGAAAACGAGGGCGCGTGTCTCGGTATTATTTAAAAGAGATTTTTGCAAATTAGAGCTTTTCGCGCACAATTGGCGATTCACGCGAGCAGAGCCACGCACGAGCTATAAATCTTTCCATCCAATTGAAAGTGCTTACGAGCTCCTTCTTATCGCGGTAATAAGCGGTACATGGTTTGTTTACGATCCAATTAAACAACTATTAAGTGCATTTCACGGTCAAGTATTAATATCTGCATCGAAAGGAGGAGCGAAACAAAGAGAGGAGAGCAGGCGCTCGTCTTTGGCGGCGCTATTTGGCAACACTCGGCGGTGCATCTCGATCAAGGCATTCGAAAAAACCTGTCGAATCGGCTCGGCGCTCTCCTCTTTTGTTAGAACAACAAAATTCCCTTCGACGGAGAGGCGCAGGCGCGCGCACGTGTGCTCCACTCGTCCGTCGCATCGACACCGAGGCACGCACACACGCGCGTTCGCACGTACGCGCAAAGAGGCACGGAGTTACAAAAGCCAAGAGGCGATGGCCGTCTTCTCGGCGGCGAACCTCGGCGACGCGGGTCACGATTTCGTGAGAACATCCGTACGAGGCTTGGCGCTTCTCCCACTCGCGTGACGCGTAACTCCGGTCTGCCATTGTCGCACCAGGGATAAGCCAACCTCAGTCGAGGCTCAGCTCGTGCACGCGATTGTGCGCGACGTCACGCGGTGCGTTCCACCTTAATCTCCTCTTCGCTCCCATTATCGCTCTCTCTCTCTCTCTCTCTCTCTCTCTCTCTCTCTCTCTCTCTCTCTCTCTCTCTCTGTGTGTTCATTCGAGTCCGCTCTCTTTTGGAAGTCGCGCGCCGGGAGGAGCGGAGAGTTTGTCCTCCGGGAAGAATCGGCCAGTTTCGAGAGCCTCCGTACGATAGAAGGTGGGGACGGGCCGGGGGGACGGGAGGCGACCGAAAGCGCCCTAAAATCGGCTTGCCTCCCCGTGCACGACGTTCCTCGCCTCGCTGAATGACCGGGACTCGCCGATGCAGGCCTTCGGAAGGACGCGTCTCTCGCTAGAGCAGCAGCCGAGTACCACTAGCAGCAGCAGCAGCAGCAGCAGCAGCAGCAGCAGCGGCAGCGGCAGCGGAGACGGGGGGGTCAGTCCGTGCACGTCGGGGGCGGTGCGGGAGCAGCTTCGTCCCGGGAGTGAACTCATGCAGGGCTTGTGCTTCGTTTGCGTAGACATGGCGCGCGACACGCCGGGTTCGCCGATGTCGAGGTCGGCCCGCGAGCAGCTCGCCGCCGCGGCCGGAGCCACCGCCACCCTCACCTCTGGGGCCTACCACGCGGCTGAACACGCGGCCGCGGCCGCAGCAGCTGCCCTCCACGGCAACGCGCTCCAGCAGAAGATACTCGAGGTAATGTATCCTTTAATTATTACTTCTTGCTCTCGGTCTAGGACCGTCGACTCTCCTCGAGCGAAATTGTGAAATATCTCGTGTGCTCCGATGATGCGCGGCTTTTAACGCGCCGCTCGACCGGTAAATTTCACTCGCGTTTAAGCAAAGAGAGGAAAGAATATTCTCGCTGAAAGTCGAGCGGAATAGCAGCTAATGACGGTCGTTGCATCGGTAAACGAATCACTTTATTATCGACTCCGTGCCCCTGAGCTTTTGCCAAAATAATCGGTTCTCTGTTTCTTGCTCTTTTTTGCGAAAATTTTAGCCGCTGATTTACCACGTCGATTTAATCATCCGCGAACTTTTTAAGTGCTTATGACTGCAACGAGGGGCAGATCTTTAAACGCGGATGGCAATAAAATTTTGAGACTCGCCGAGACGATAGTTGCTCTTCGCTCGCATTCATCCACGTATCATCGTTGTAACGTTATAACCTTTTGCGTAGCTGCACAATATTGATACTGAATATTGATTCGAGTTGTTGCGCTAAAAATATAAATTTTTATTCGTCTGCACGATCGAACGTTTCGGTCACTCGGCGAAGGAAATTCACGGTTACGCGAAAGTAATTTGATGAAATTATTATTAGGCGTAAGCGAGGTATTAATTTGAGTATTGGAAAAATTGTCTTGAATCGCGAAAACTTTGAAGCGGATTTTATTCGTTTTACAGACGTAACGCGATGAAGTGATTCGCGTAATTTAAAAAATATGGAAATTAACTGGTTTTAACGCGGCCCAACAATTAGCCGTGACTTTAAAAAATTATTAGAGAATCGTTTTAAACAAAAGTGAAACTTATTTAATGAGAAGTAAGCGGAGGCGGCGGCGGCGGCCTCCTCGTGCAAACAAACAACCACCATTTCTTTAATCGAATTCCAGATTTGCTTGCTAATTCAAAGAAGCGAAGCAGCCGCTGATTAGATAAAAAACATATATAGCTATAGAGGATATTAGCAACTTTAATTTCATTCATAGAATTTTTTATATTATTCATTCGATCTCGTCGAGTGTCAGGATGCATGTGGCGAGGCCGAATTTACGAAAGGTATAAGAGTGCAGGCCGCGGTGCGACAAGTTTTGCAGCGAACGACTGTCGAGGCTGTGCGCAAAACTTGTTCCGCGCTCGTTATTTATAATTTTTTGTCAATTTTTGTCGGCGCAGACTGTGCGAGACGAAAAGTTTTTACACGCAACGGAACGTACAGTTACTCGAGCACTTTCGAGTCCAGGAGATACTTTGATAAAACACTGTTATCGCAAAAAATCTTGATCAAATTAATGACGCGCGTGGCTTCGATGTCAGAGCTCATTAAAATAGAAAAATCGTGCTCGTGGGCGTGTAGAAGAGAGTCGGTGTAGATTAGAAAATTCTTGGGGCCTCGTGAATTATATCTACGACGGATCGACGAGTTTCTGGCAAATACGCGTCGCGCTGCGAGGACGCGAAACAAGCGAAAAGCAATTTGGAAAAAATTCGCGGCTGCGGTAGTTTTGAAACGCTGACGCGCACGCGCAATCTCGTGAACTACGTATACGTAGTGTATCATCGTCTAGGAAAAGTACCGGGGAGTGGGGGTATCGAGAAGAGGTCTGCGGGGAATTTGAAAAGTCTATCGAACGCGTTCGTGTGTTTCCCCTTATTTACTATAACCCAAGTTCAAGGCCACTTTATCACCGGATGTTTCACAATGTGCTTGGTTGGCGACCGGCGACGGCGACGGCGACGAGGGGAAGGAGGGGTTGATCAACCAAAACTTACCAGATCTTTAATTAGAGCACGAATTTGGGCGTATCTTTAAAAATCTTGCTATCGACGCTTCCAAACAAAAAGTCGCGATTGCCCAACAACTATTATTATTACGAGCGCAAATAGAGTTATCGAATTAGCAATTACAACTTTATAAAAAATATAAGACGATTTTAATATCTTTATTTGAATTGTAATCATCTACACAGTTTTTCGTTCGCTATTCTTTAAATAATTTTTGTACAAATACATTTTATATAAATACGTAAAATACATATATATCGTATAAATAAAGGAATATATAATTACTATGAAAAAGCATAATAAAGCATAAGTTTGATCGGTCGTCTTTGCCCAGTTAACGGTGTAAATTTGTTTTTCTCTCGACTTGAATTTTCTTCGACACATTTGACGTTGAAAAATATATCGGCAAAGCCTTGACGATAACAGAATCAGGAAAGGTACTTTCGCACGGAGCCAAGGAGTTGTCTTGTAAAAAGTTACTAAATTTCGGCACATTATCCATCTTATAAAGGACTGATCCAATGACGCTGTACGAGTCACATCCGTCAATCTCAAACTTATTTTTTATTATCTTTCCATTGGCGCGGCTTTATTTGCGAAATTATTATAGTTCTTTACGGCTACCTAATAAGCTTATAAGAATAAGAAATCTAATGGAATGCCCTTTCTGCGATTCATCGAGCTCTTTGTTTATGGGTATTAGCTTCATAGCGTAATTATTTGATTTAGAACTGAATTGACTCGCAAGGATTTGTTCGACGAGCTCTGAAGTCAAAGCTCCGAGAGTCAGTGCCACCGAGACTTTTCTCTTTTTTTCCCGTTCGTTCTAAATTGCAACGGCAGATTCGAAAATTGATTCGTACGAGAGCCCGAGTGACTTTTCATTTGCGTCGGGACGTCGGCGGCTGCGGCGGCGGCGGCGGCGGCCGTGGTATGCGTTTCCTGCTGATGAGGTACATGTGCACGTATATCGCTTTATAAGGATTTACCGTTACCTCGCGCAACACTTTGCTGACCTTAGGAGTCCTTATTTACAAACTGTTATGTAGACGGAGTGAAAAAGATACCCGACCGTTACGTCTTCGTGGAAGAGGCTAAAAAGTGCCAAGTATTAGGATTTTGGGCCCGTCTCTTTAATTAAGTATATATCACGCGCTCCGACGCCGCGGCTCGGATTTTCAAAAAGAATTTCCTCTCGGCGTTTTAAAGTAATGCCGCCATCGCCGAACAACGGAAGAAACGCAACCGAGTTCGATAGTAGCCTCCGTTGTTGGAGTGCAACACGGTGCGGTTTTTCGTCACCGATCCGTAAAAGTAAATTGATCGTACAAAAACAGCGCGTAAAATAATCGATAATTTCTAGTCGGCGTTAGAGTTGGTCGAGCTAATTGCAAGTAAATTAGCTATGGTGTCTAGCGGTAACTCGGCACTGTTCGCGATCGCGCGTTTTCGAATAAAAATTGACTCCTCGCTGTGGCGTTTGATCGACCGGCAAATAATATAAACACTGCACACGCGGTGTAAGCAGTCGCGTGCAAAGAGAAAAAATGCCCGGCGCCCAAAAAGATCGTCGTCGGAGCTTCGTCGAAAAAGTGCGTGGCCCAGGGGCTCGATGCTAAATTGCTTGTATAAAATCGAATTCGAGCCGAGCCGAGCGAACGTTTCCCGACATTTTCCACGACGACTGGTCTTACCGAATCTCGCGCACAGTGACGATACGGAATCTACTCGCGCGGTACGTCCACACTCCCTGGTTATCCAGAAAAACGTCTCTCGAGCTCTCGGCCGGATTTCGCAACCCTCAGCAGGAGCTGAGTAAATTATTGTTAACGAATTTTGGAATTTTGATATTTCGGTACAAGTGCTCGAGTTGTGCTCGAATTACGCTTGAAGCATCTCGATGGTGTTTTCCTTGGCATTTTCTCTCTATTTATCTAAATTTTCCACAGATTTGCTCTCTTGGTCGCAAATTTTCGGCAGCCCCGGCGATGTCACGCTCGGAGATTTCAATTCCGTATTATTCACAAATTGGCAGCCCTGATGTCACCCTCTCGTTAATACTCGGCTTCCAAAGCCGCTTGTTCTTGGCATTTGAACCACAGGCAGGACATTAGAATCATCCCGAACATCGTGACGCAATACGAGTTGTATATGAGCAAGTCGATCCCAGACTCTTTCTAAAACGGAGCAGCTCTTTTTATCAAACCAAATCGCACCGACGACTCTTATTTTTATTTCGCGATTATAAATCCCACTTTTGCACTCGGTGCTCTCCCTTATTTTTTAATTACTCGTCCTCTCTAAATTTTCCGTTGCTTGAAAACTCGACAAGGCAAAGATGAGATCGCCTTTTATCGCGCTTAATAATACTCCGCGCTCTATTTGTTGTCGCGACCAAAACAATAATTCTTCCGAGAACTCGAAAAAGCCCTAATTAGCGCGTAATGCACTGAAAAATTAATTGCGATCAACTCTTTCCTTGCGATGCCATCCACGCTCGGTCTCATTTTGAGAATCTGTACCATTTAACTTTGCGCATTGACGTTATTTAAATTTAAAATTAACAACATCGGCATATTTTATTCGTAAATTGAAATTAAAAAATTTCAATTCTTGACGAGGGTCTCGTATGTACGATAAATTTAATTTAAAAGGTTAAATTATTAAGATAATTAAACGAAACTCGGTTTTTCAGCATTTAACGTTATTCTCGGTGCGTGTACGCGCAGGCGCCCGTATAAAACTTTCGATTGACTTACGCAGACGACTGTGCAAATTTGAATTCAACCCGATTCCTAACTTATATTTTTTCATTGCAAACTGTCGACACGCGGATAAGATTGTCAATACTTACTACCGACAGCTTTTCTCTCCGGTAATTGTACGTGCATTTCGTGTACTCGGATGATAAAAAGAACATTTCTTTGGAGCTTTACGACAGGGTGCGTTGCTTTTAGCGTCGCTGCTCGACAAACGACTCCTTATTTGAAAACGCTAAGCGGTATTAGCGACGATCGGACAGCCGGAGACAAAATTTTCTTTAACCGAGTAATCGCGAGACAAAATTTCTAAGAATCAAAGCAAACGATTGCCCAAGCGTGGCATCGACGAGAAAACACGTGTTGTAAAGTTTAAGCGAAAAAGCGAGGGAAGCGACCGTCTCGGGTGTTTAAAATTCGTTCGCAAGCAAAAGGTTGTCGTGTCGATTAAAAGGAGCTGATTTCAGTTGGCGCCCTTCGTAATTGCCCTTAGACGGTAAGGAAGCTTGCGGTCTTCGCTATTGTACAACCTGAATTCTCGCGACGACGCCAATGGTTATCGATGCCAGCAGCAGCTTAATGATGAACTTGGTCTTGTTCACGAGGAAGCCCGACTTCTTCTCTGCAACGTCCCTGCAACGCTCCTCGTAAACTACAATCCTTTCGGCTGCGGTCGCATCTAGAATCGAACCGAATCCCGTGGTCGACAGATTCGTCTGAAAGTACCAAATCGAGTTAATTATCATTAATTAATTACACTAACGTCACTCTGGAGCGCGAACATTTCGCAAACATTTCGCAAACATTTTACGAGCGCTCCCGAAAACAGTGCGCAAACAACGCGAAAATAATATTCGCTCCGGTGCCGCCGCATCGATACTGTTGCGCGTGTTTGCGCTCGCCATTTTCAAATTATACACGCTGCCGGTGCTTGGAATTCAATGATAAAATGATAATGGTAATTTTTATATCGGCAATTTTCGTTCGAGTAAATTTTATGCGTTTAAATGTTAAAGGTAATACCGTCCAATGGAAGTCGCAGTAACGTAATTATTTATGTCGAAGAGAGAGAGAGAGAGAGAAAGGACTGCACGCAAAGACGATTATTCAAAATAATTACCATTTTATTATCAAAATCATTAAAAGAATTTTCTTTGTGCTCGATTACTTAACTCGCTGTGTGCATTTTTGTCGTTGTTGCTGTTATCTTGCACAACGAAGCATTCCAAGTCTATTTTTAAATCGATGTAACGTAATCGCTTACGTATTACATCCTATAATAAAAAAAAGAAAACATGTGCTGCCGTTTTCATTATCGGAGGTACGACAATAAATATTTTTAACGATAACAACACGCGTTTCAAAAGTCACGAAGTTACATGTGCGAATTCTCGATACGTATCTTTACCTGTTTTTTAATCATTTTTTTAATCGAAACCAAATTATTAAGTAATGCGTACACGAATTCGCCATAGAAGTAGATCCTCCGACAAAATGAATTAACTTTTTTTATTATTTGATTAAATTTAAAGAGAGTTATCTCGTCGTTGTTTGCCAATATTTAAACCGACATAACTTGGACAGATTTGCGATGTAACGTAATTGTAGCTCGGATGGTCGAAGCCTATAAACTTTTTTTCGTATAATAATAGAATAACTTTTTTACGTAATGAAAAAAGTACTTTGTTTAACCACTAGACGCCAGATATTATCTTAAAGTTGTTTTTGTGGATTGCACGGACTCGTTTTAAATTACAATTAAATTTCGTGAACATACGTTTGCCCGGTTCATATTTAACGCGAAAAATATAGAATAAAAAAAAAAAAAAAAAAGAATATATAGTGAAAATCCCCCCGTGTAATAATTTCGATTATAACTTAAACTAAGTTAAACTCTTTCCGTAATGTTTTCGTCTGCTCTTTGGAACGCGCGCCGGTACATTGTGGCGAGCGAAAGCATTCCTCGATCGCGTTACCAGAAGCGCGAAAAATTATCAAATTGCATTGCAAAGAAGTGAAAGAACGATTGAAAATCTAACTCGTAACGACGTAACGCGCGTCGAAACAATTAAGTTTTGCGCCTGAAACTGCGCAAAGGCATCGATAAGGAAGAGGCGCGAAAAGGTGCATCGGTCGAGTCGAGCGCGTGGAAAATTGAAAGATCGCGAGGAGCCAGGGATGTTGTCGAGCGCGGCTCCTATTTTATCGACGCCGCTGGGAAACACGAAGGCATCTTGGGCCGCGCAATAATAATGATAATAATAATGCAGAGGACGGGAGGAGGAGGCGGCAGGTCGATAAAATAGGAGGTGGCGCGCGCCGAATTCTACCTGGCAAGGTTGAACGCAACCAACCAGTTCCAAGGCCATGGTGACGGTCTTGAGAGGCTTGCGGCAGAGCGGACAGGGCGGCGGCTTGCAGCGCTTGCCGCTGTAGCTGCGGCTGTACGCCAGGAGGCACTGGGCGCAGATCCGATGACCGCAACCGGCTTCCACTCCGATTTCAGGCGGCTCCAGGCAGATCGGGCAGAAGTCGCTCCTCTCGGTGTTGTAAGCCGCGCTTTTGTGTTAGACAGACAAGAGCGTTGGTTACTTTTTGTCCGCAGGAGTCGCTTTTATCCGGCGGATAGTTGCAATTGTCGCTCTAATCACTTTTGATCGGTGCGGATTTACGGAGTGGAATGCTTTTATCTAGGGCGCTCGTCGATGCTCGTCTCAAGTGGTTGCTCCTTTTTGTCAAAACTGCGCCCCCACCCACGAGTTTCGCTTCTCGACTGGGGGCGTTAATTAATTATCGATAGGCGCTGCTTTCCTCGGCCTCGAAACCGTTTCGCCAAAAGCAGCCTCGAGCTTCGAAGCCCAAACTCCCGCTCGGCTGCGCTATTTGCCTTAACTATAAATATAATACGAGCCGATTTTTTGCCGGCGTTCCGATTTCGTTTTCCGTGCGCCTCCTCTGCGAGCCCTAAACTATCGGCAATTAAAGCAACCATGTGTGATCGATAATTGAAATTTAAGTGTCTCGCTAATAAAGTAAGAGCAGGCGTTCGCCTTTCTAAACGTCCCTTATTTTACATCTGCTTCTTGCAATCGTAAAGAATAGCTTTAATTATCGGTTTTATGAAATACTTTACAGCAGCGCCGCCGCTGCCTAGTCACGGTCTCGATAATCTAACTCTGACCCGGCGCTGTCTTTATAATTAGTTTCTTCCAACCTTGCGTTTTTGCTTGCTCACTCGCAAAAGGTTGGGCTCGATTTCAGCCAGGATTTCTACTCGGCTCGACCAAATCTAGATCTTTTACGTTTGCATCTGCTCCACTGGATAAGGTACACCGTTTGAAAAAAAGCTTTTTCGTTCTCCTGTGTCTAACCAATATCATATTCAAAGCTAAATTGAATAATAGAGATAATGGGAGCATTGCTATGTTTTAATCTATCGTACACCTCGAACTGTTCTGATAAACAATTTCCTTCTCGTGTCGTGCTTCGACTTCTATCAACGTGTATCTATATTAATTTAGCTAATCTAACTAATTTTTCGGACACCGAACTGAACTGGAACTGAAACTGGAACTGGGACTGGGACTGGAACTTGAACTTGGGTTGGAAACGGAAGGATTTCGGTTGTTTTAGGTCGTCGCAAGGTTCGGGATCGTATCGATAGATCACTGTTCGACGCTTCAAACTTATCCTCCGACCGAAGACGTATCGTCGGCTTGAAATTCTCACTCGGGGAATCTTGGCGAAATAAATTTCACTTAGCAAGTCTCGTTTTAAGTCGCTCCCAACCTTGTCCTCTTTAATTTCTCGAATGTTCGCAACTCCCCGATTCGTCTATAATTACCTTCTGTCCTTCTACGTACGAAACATTACCGGCATTTTATCCAATTTAATCGACGCCGTTATTTTTATTTTCGCTTATCCGTGATTCTCCGCGAGCAGATCTCTTTTTCGGAGATGAGCGCGACGAGTTCCAAGTTCTACGACCTTTTGCCGATAAGAACTCGAGCTCGCATTTGTTTTCCGCCCATTCGGGTAATTATTTAAATTCACTAGTTTGCGCCAAATGTCACGCAGTGCCGGCCGGGGATCGCGTTCTCTCCCTCTAAATAAAATTAACGGTGAAACGGTTATTGCGCGCACAAGTAAACATCGGCGAGTTGGAGCGAGTCGTCGTATATACGCAAATGCAAAAAGATAAATTGCCTTTGACGCGTCCGTCGAATTTAGAAAACTGGTAAAGCCCGTTACAGCCTTAATAATAGCAATTTACGCATCGCCGGGAAAAGAGCGAAAATGCAATAAGTGGCGTAAACAAAATGCAAGGGCTCGCTCGGTTGGCGCATTGACAAGTGCAATTTACCGATGACGATGCGCAGGAAACGGCGAAAAAACTCGAGCAGCCTCGGGGGGGGGGGTGTGATTTGACGTTTATTTACGTTGACGCGCGAATTTAAACAGTCTAGGTTGCAATTATCTCCGGTGGCCGCTCGTCCCTTAAATCTAATCTCATTGCAATAACCCGAAAGCCGGAGGGAGGAAGGAAGGGCTGCTGCCCGGGTTCGATCCAAGTCTAGGGGGCGTTTGTAATTACGGTTACGTCTTGTGATTAAAGATCGAATCGAAGGAACAACCGGCCGGTTGGCTAAACGTAAACAAACGGGATGAAAAATATAGTATAAGGTATGAGAAAAATTAACCTTGCCTCGGTGATTAATTCGTGGAAGGGCCAATGGACGGCAACGAAGACGTTGCGCTTTTGCGGGAAGACAAAGTGCTTGAGGCTGTATCCGCATCCGAAAAAAAAGAAGACTAAAAAAAGGGTGCCGTACAATTCCCCGTCCGTGAACGCGAGATTAGAGGGCGTTTTTTTGTTCTCGCCCTCGGTCGTCTTGAGGGTGCTCGACGCTTCCACGGAATCCATCGAATCCCGCTGCCTTATCTTAAATTTTATAATCACAGAGAGTTAACGAGTGGCGCACAGCTGCTGCGAGATTTAAACATTTTTACGACTCGAAATTTGGAGCTCTAACCTTTATTTGCTCGACTCTGTCGCTTGAAGGGTTGCGTATGCCGGGAGAAGACTACCTTTTGTTTCCTCCTTTCATAACAAATTTTACGCGAATTATCGTCGCCTGCGAGCGTAAATCTATTCTCGATCCCCTTTCGAAATAAGCGACGGTTGAACAAATTACGAGCCAAGTCCATTGCGATCGAACCCTTCCTCTCCTCGTCGTCGTCGTCGTCGTCGTCGTCGTCGGTCGTTTGCGATTTCCGATCGTGGCAACGACCATTGATTTAGAATGTGACTGGGCACTTTTCATCTTCCTGCTGGCCCATGGCGTGAAAGCACTTACCGCTTCACTCGTCGCCGTTTGCCGATTTTAAACTTTTGGCACTCGATACGTTTGACGTCGTCGTCGTCGTCGTATTCGCTGTCTTATTCGTTATTTGGGTTAACGCGCGGTGGCGACTCGTGTTTCTTCGTATATCTTTTGGCGCTCGCTTTCCTCCCCATTTTCGAGAAATTCAAACTAACCAACAGTTTTCGCGTGTAATAAGCTTTTCATTCCGGCCGTTCGCGCCCGTTTAACAGAAGCATTATCACGTAATTTGTTTTCGCTCTTGGTTTACTTTTCCGAGTACCGATTTCTCGTTGCATCTCGTTAATCCCGCGCTTCTTCCACTTTTCATCTTTGCCATTTCGTCCGCCTGGGGCGTCTTGCGACTCTTTAATGCTCGCGCGCATTCCTAGTTCCGGCTAATCCTGTTCTCTTACTATAAAATGCTTTTAACGAATTTCTCAGCTTGGCTCCTTAAAATGTCGACCAAATTTCTCGCTCCTCGATTCGTTGTCTTGCTTACGCTTTTGACGCGAGCGCAGGCTTGAAAAATCGAGGCCGGGGCCAAGTGTTGAAATCGATGGTTTGTCGTGAAATTGTGAATTCTTGTTCAATCCTCGGCTTGTAACGAGCAAATATTTCCCACATTCGCTGGACTCGTTAGAAAGAAGAAAAAGAATAGGGAAAAAGTCAAAAAACGGCGGTCGTTCGTAGAAAGCATTTGCGAGAAAACGAGCGATAAAAGAGAGCCGAGGAGAAGCTATTATAGGCTATTAATAGAGCCAGGGCTCATTTGCATGGAGCGCGAAGAAAATACGAGAACGACGGATGTTGGCTTAGCTCTCGAGCCTTTATCAGCTGACGCCGATGATTCCGGAACGTGGAATACTCAGGCGCGGTCGTTAAGCAGGAGCGCCTCGGCGGAACGACGCGAACAAAGGCCTCCTCCTCGCGGCTAATTGCGCTTAATCAGGATCTCGGGGCTGATTCGCGACGTGACGTGACTAAGTGCCGCGCTTGATGTTGGCGCCCGGGCCGCACTTGCCTCTTTAGCTTCACTTTACATTCGACATTCGTGCACCTACGTTCATCTCGCAATTCCTCAGTTCCTCGGGGGCCGTTTGCTTGATTCATCATCACTTTATTTCGACTTACCGGTTACTTTAGCCGGACAAATCACGCGTCTCCCTGACCTCCGTCGGAGCTTTTCTCCCCTCGCTGTGGCTGCGGATGCGATCCAGCCGCGAGTTCAAAGTTGACACGAACGACCGCCAAGATCGGCTGTGTTCGACTCGAGATTTTCCGAGGCCCATTGTTCGCGCGAGGCCAGGGGGAGAAACAAAGAGACAAATCGAACGCGGCCCTCGTTCTTGGATCATCCCCCCTTTTCCTCCGAGTAATGCCACGTAATATCCAGCATCGTCCATTAACCGGCTGCACGAGGATGAGCTTACGACGCTCGCGTATCGCGAACCGAGACGACAAACTAAGAAAAACCAAGACAAAGCTTCCGCTTGGCCATAATTCGTCCTCGTTCCAGTCGGATTACTGCGTATGTTCCATTGCGTTGTTGCGTCGCAGTCCCGAAGACACGAGCATAAAGGAGGAAAGAAATCCAGAGGGAGAGAGACAGACGGGTGGAACAAAAAATGAAGAGCGCTTGACATGCGCCGGAGGCATGCAAATGCATCCTCCGCTGCGAGTGTCCCACATAATACACGCTCTCCCGATAAGGTCTCGGAAATATACGAACGCGTGCGCGTGCGCCTGATGAATACTCCCTTTGGTGTCTCCGGAATATCCTAGAATCAGTCCTGAGAAATAATTTCCCTCGTTACGGGAGTTTAGAGGCCGCAATCCGCATCGCGCCACTTTTCGAGCTTTATCTTTGAAAGGGACGGCGAGGCCGAGCAAAATTACAAATGCGTTGAAGAGCAACTGCTGCTCCGTTCAAAGAAAATTCAATTGCATGGGATACGGCGTGTTTTTAACATCTTTCTATTCCACGCCGAGGAGCTTTTCCTTTGGAATCGACTAGAAAGCCGTAATTTAATTCACGGGAACGATTTTTATTACGCCTTGGAAGCGCCACATTTTTCGATGGAATTAAATTTACTGCTAACCAGCGAAAAATGTCGTCCTCGGCTCTAAACACCGAATTACCGAGTTAAGCGACAACAATCTTTGATGAATTAAATAATGATTTTATTATTTCTTAAAAGTAGAAATAATTGGTGAAGCTCATCGAGTTTTATTGCTCCAATTATTTAATTTTTTTGCTAGTTTTAAGTAGAGGAGAGGAGTCGAAAAACGGATTTTTATTTCATGTCAACATCCTTGAAATCGTCTATTTGGCCTCGTTTTTTCGAAACGCGTTGCATCGACTTTTAAAAATTTAATAATACGTTAAATGTGGGTGGGCTGGAGACTCTCACCTCCGTGACAGTCTGCTTTTTTTATGAAAAATTTATACGTCGCGAGATATTGTGTAGCTGCACCTTTAAAATTTAATTCTTATAGAAGAAAATTGTTTTTCTCATCACGAGTTGCACGTTTTCTTGCAAATTGGCTTTCGTTTAACTTGATAAGCTCAAATTCATAGTACGAAACTTAGCAAAATTTTCGTACTTTGATATTTGTATTTTCCGTCATTTCGTAAAACGAAGAAAGGGTACGGTAATTGTTTAACGTAGATAATGTCAAAGGGCACAACTACATCTTAACATTTTCGTAACCGAGTAGAAAAGCAATTGCGTTTCTAGCGAAAAAAAGCGAATGTCCGATACTGTCGAAGTAATAAAATGTACAGCATCGTAAAATAATTTTTTTAATGTGACAATTTTTAAGCGTTTAGCTTAAACTGCACTTTGGGAATTAATATCCGCTTTACTTTTTCCGGTTTTAATCCGATAGACTACTATAATTGTGAGTAATAGTACGTAAATTATTAAACTTTAAACGATGACGATGATAATAGTAATGATAAATATTTTTCTGTATTCAAAAGTTTTACCATGAATATGAAAATTGTAAATTCCAGTGCAGTACGACACTTTTTCACAAAGTGTTATATTATTTATGTAATTTATACCGTCGCCGCAACGCAGCGAAAGAGGTTATCCATAACTTTACAAAATTTTAGTTTACGAACTTTAATTACCAAGACTGAAATTCACAGCTTGTTTTATTACGGTTTCCTTAAAATTATGAAATTTTAAATTTTATCGAAACAAGGTGATTATCCGGTAGCTATAATTTGGCGCTCTAAAGAGTTTCATTATTAATTTCGCGAAGTTTTAAAGTAGCAAACGCGTGGTCCCGAGGAATAGCAGAGCGAGAAAGATCGAGCGATGAATCGTCGTTGGCCGGTAACAGGTCGAAGCATAATTACTCGCATGATTAACTCTCGTCTTCATTACCGCAAATAAAAACGCTCCACGAGCAAAATTAGATAAGAAAGTAAGGCAGATTAAAAAAACTGAGATAACGTCACAAGGCACAGGAATTCTTTGAGCGTAACGTTCGTGACGGACGTCGCCAATCAGGATAATTACCTTTGACGCCCACGCACTTCCTTTTGTTCATTTTCTTCTCTTTCACGAATGAGTCCCGTGAACGCCAGTGCTTGGTAAAACTCGCGTTGTCAAAGATCCGCGCTAGATTTCGCAATTAGAGAGGATTTTAATCGGTCGGTCGATCGATTATGCGCTTTATTTGCCTTGTGCACTAAACTCCTCAGCGATAACCAATTAGTGCCGCACTTTTCGCGTCTGCGAGCGCCTGTAAATTGTCTTTGGAGCACAAACTAAGCCAGTTATAAATAAATACGAATGTAATTACAGAAATTCTTTATCGCGATAAATTACAAGGCTTTAGGTAACGGCGATTAGACAGCCACTGCAAGCGAAAAAGGAAACACTTGGAAAATTGATTTGCGCCATTCGATGTTGTTCCTCGAACGTATCGCCGACTGAAAAGATATTGCAGACATAAGCACGAGTGATCAATCGCGATGGCTAAGAAATGGAAAGCCGCGTGTAACGCAACGGTTCTCAATGATTTTCCGGCTTCGCGAAAAACCAAGCTTCACCCTTATGAATAAGTTTCAAACGCAAATTGAACGTTTTGTCGTGCACCGTGCGTCTTGTTTCGAAGGCGCGCTCTCTCTCTCTCTCTCTCTCTCTCTCTCTCTCTCTCTCTCGTTAACCTCGTAAATACGGGGAGCAAATTTTTTTCTTTTAAAAGCACGCGCTAGATTCCGCTTTACAACTCGTAACGAAATAAATATTTTTAACGCATTTTTAATCCGGCGAAATTTGCGAAACGAGGCTGCACGCTAAAGTTCGCCGGTCGCTCCATTAATATTCCCAGAAATGACACGATGTTTCACACTTCCTGCTTTTGTCGCATGGTCGTATTTTTATCGGTGAATATTAAAGCGAGAAGGCGGCGACTGTCGCGTGCGCCGTTCGAGAGCGAGAGCGACAAAATGCCAACAGCGCCAAAAGAGCATCACCCTTAAGGTGTCTGGCTTTGTTTCCAGCTACAGCAGCAGCATCAACTTCAACAGCAGATCCTGAGACAGCAGTACCAGGCCCAGGAGCGGCAACTGGCGGAATTGCACGAGCAGCAGATGCACCAATTAAAGGTACGTCTCGAACGGAGCTCGGACGCAAACTTGGGCGACATTTTCGAGTCGGAGCGGTCGTCGGAGTCGAGTCAGAGCTAGAGAAATAGACTCGCGATCGGCACGCGGGTGACGACGTTACATCGAAGCTGTCATCGAACCCTTCAAAAAAACTATCCAATCGCCCGCAAAGACTCGGTAATGCGACGGTAAAAGTCAACGCGTGGGCGGCGCCAAATCACGCGACACAAAGCATCAACCGCGCTCGGGACTCGGAGGGGGGAGTTAAATAAAAAACTGATTTATATTTACATTCGCGATAAAAATAGAGCGGAGAAGTGAATTCGCTAATTGTGCTTCGGAGCGGCATTTCTCGCGCGTCGAAGACAATGAACGAAATCAACATCCGAGCGTTTATTATTTAAATTTTTGTTCCGCCCTCGTTACGTTGCAAACGTTTCCAACGAGGCGAATAAAGGGGTGTAATTGCGAGGCGTCGATTCAATTGCCGCAGCTTACAATAACCTGGGAATATTTAATAATTCCGCGCTCGTAAATGTCGCGACGTTAACGCGGGAAAAATGTCGTCGGCCAAATGGGGGCTTGATTGCGCGTCTGTAGCGCGAATGCAAAATGAACTAACGGCGACTCGCGACCGTTTGATCCTTTCGGGCTTCGATGCGCGAATGAAAAATTCATCGACTTGCAAAAGTAGTCCCCTAACTAAACGACGACACCCCGAGAGGTGAGCGATCGATCCGATCGAGATAACAACGACGACGACGACGACGATAATAATAATAACAATAAGCGTTATTGCGATTTGTTACTTAAATTTGATACAAAGCAAATTCGCTTATCTGGAGCCGATTTAGATTAGGCTATTTTGAGGATCGCGTTTGCAATATTCTTGCGTGACACACTTTAGCGATAAAAGCGAGTTTAAATTTAAATCGCGAATGGAGTGAATTGTAAACTAAACGGATACAACGAATGACCCGTTGCTCTCTCACTTTATCAATAATTTCGCTTTAAGAAAATTCCTTTTACTCGACGCGACAAGCAGTTAGATAATCGCTTGAATTCTTCAAACGCTATTTATCACCGCGACTCGGCGCGATTTTTCACCGCTCGCCAAAGAGACCAACACATCGGGACACTTTGCGCATTTTGCAATTTTTTAATAATAATAATAATAATAATAATAATATTAACCATCACTCGTCGCGCACGTAGATACAAGGGTGAACTTATGTAACTTGGGTCTTTGTTAGGAGGCTTAATTAATACGCAGGGAATAGAGCGGCAAAGAACTTAAGCTCGTTTGTTCCTAAGAGTCTTAAAAAAGTACTCCGACGATCCTTCCTCGTTATTATTTGATTCTACATCGGTTTTAACCTTTGCGCGACAAGTTTTGCTGCCATAGTTCCGAAACAAGATTAGCCCCAATACACGTCGTCCTACTAATTGAAAAGGGCTCGGCGATTCAAAAGTACTGCTCTTC
This sequence comes from Platyscapa corneri, assembly GCA_018907185.1. Lineage (NCBI taxonomy): Eukaryota > Metazoa > Arthropoda > Insecta > Hymenoptera > Agaonidae > Platyscapa > Platyscapa corneri. The sequence continues at coordinate 3,275,322 of JACCHW010000010.1, read as the reverse complement.
GATACCGACCACGCGCCCGAATGTATTTTCGAAAAGCTTCGCGAAGCTCGAAAATAGTTGGAATCTCGAGATACTATTAATTAAAAGCAAACAATCGGCGCGGATAAAAAACGCCGTTATTATTCCGGCGTTCGATTAAGACCGAATGAATGGCCGGAGAGAGTAAAAATAAAAACGTCTTGTTGAATCAAATATCGAGAATCGGAATTTCCGCTGGCGTTTACAATTATAATTAATCTCGAGCAAACATTATCGTCGAGGCGCCTTAATTTACGGAAAACATTGCTCCGATAAGCCGAGAGGAAGAGGAGCCCGGGAAATAGAATAAAAACGCAGGGGGTAGCCGAAGCTAATCGGGGGCGTGCCTTTTCAACCAAACGATAAATCTCGAAATCGACGATTCGTTTAAAATCGTCGATTTCGCCTCCGGATCAGACGTTAAATCGCGGCTTCGCCAATATTTACCTAAGATTAAAAAGTACTCGGTTGCGCTTTTATTGCACTGGCAATATACGATGATAAAATAACGAGCTTGAAAAACAGTCCATCGTTTGGCGCATTCCCTCGAATTTATTTATCTTTGTTTTTAATTAAGGGGAAATGGGGTGAGTTGGAAGTTATTTATCCAAAGACGTTAATTAAGCGCGCGTTTGCGATCTCCGATGAAAAAACGAGCTTCGTTTTAACACTTTTCTCGTGAGTTTGGCGCGCGAAAAACGACGTTGCATCGGCGGCGCGCATTCGTTAAAGCGTCGGAAAAGCCGCGCTATCTCTTAGGCTGCAGCATAGCGGCGCTATAATTAAATCGATGAAAAGATAAGTCTTCGATGCTACCAGAGCCGCTGCGAGAGTTTCTTCGACGGGGTTCACAGTTCAGAGGCTCCTCCTCGCTTCGGTAGCCAACGCTTTATCTCTCGATATTTTAATTAAGGCCTTTTTTAAATTAACATCTAGGCGCCTGGTTAAAGTGGCCCGAGGCCCCCATTACTGGCCCTTTCCGAAGCAACTTGTCGACTTTGCGCGCGAATCGAGCGTCGGCGCAGCTTTATTCCGCGTTTCCGATTATTTTATAGAGTCGCGTGGAAACGGTGACGACGCTACGCGATTGATAACTGCGCGAAGGAAGCGTCGGTCTCCTTTATTTCAATAAAATCCAATGCCGTTCATCATCCGTTATTCGTTGCACCATTAACACGCGGTTTATCGCTCGCGCGTTCGTTCGACTGGAGGCAAAATTTATAAATGTCCACACGCACGTGTGCTTATACGCATGTGTGCGGAACGATCGCAGCCGACATAAATAATGTAGCGGACAATAGTCCGGACAGTTTAATTCGTCAAATCGCTTTGAATAAAATATCAAAATAGTGCACGAGCGCACATAGACATTTGCTGAAAAAATAGAAAAGCGCGACAGAAGAGCGGGAGGGGGATGCGGAAGAAGCGAACGCGACGGTCGATTATTACAACATTTATTCTCAACGTGCTATAACTTTTGCGCAAAATTACTACAATATCTAAGAACTCGTCCCCCTCTTTGTTGTCCCTCTTATACACTCTCCGGCATTTATTTTCCGACCGCGCGAACGTGGATGAAAAAGTGCAGAGCGGCATAATCAATTCCGCTTATAAACAGAGTTCCACCGCGATGAACATAACTGTGTATATATTCCTTCCTTTTTTATTTCATCCGTCAATATTAAGCGCGATTGTTTGTACTTATGGTTTGCAGTTTACTGGTGGCGCATGTTGAATCTGCAGCCGAGCATCGCGGCTTTTATTGAAATGCACGAGGTTTAATATTGATCGGTCGATAAGCGAGAGAGACACAAAGGGCTTGGTGACTTTACGCAGCCTTACTTCGCGAAATTCGCACGGAAATCCGAGCCAATCGACGCCGAATTTTATCATTAGGGTTCTGGAAAATGCATTTCCAAGTGCGTCGAATCACCGAGTCGCCGATTGCACTCGTCGGGAATATCCCCGAGTCGTAATCGTTGCGTCGCCGTAAATTGTGCTTGAGATTGGACCGCAACAATAGCCGAAAGCTCCAAAAGGCTTTGAACTTCGATCGTTATTTATAAATTAGCGGCTGAAATTTTATCTCGGGTCGTTAATTGAAGGTTAGCCTCGGCGACCTTACAATTCTCAAACTTCATTTTACATTTTGTTCGATACTCGGAAACGATTAAGTTTCTAGATTAAAAATACAAATCTATAAATAAAGCGCGTTAATGTCTTTTCAAACACTAGCTTTTTAAAATAATGTCTCTCGAGTGGCTCGCAAAGCTCTGCGCAGGATTTTTGCTCGGCTTATAAATGTGCGTCGCCTATAAATTCGCAGCTGCTATTATTAATTTCGTTTTTATAAGCCGTTGCGTTGTCTCTCGAATGCTTTTACACGTTAGCACAGTTCGGCCGGTAATTTATTTCGTGCTTGCAGTTTTTTGCGCGCGTGCGTGTACACGTGCACACACATTATAAACGTCGCTCGGATTAACATTCGCTGCAAAGAAATAAAAAAGTATTTGTAAATTTAATTCCCTGAAAAGATCTTAGATTGGAGTCTTGGTTGCGAGAACTACGCGACGTTCTACAATGCAATTAATTTTTAAATTATTAATACGTATCGAGCCGCAGCGTACGGCTGCTCGTTTATATCTACGTACCTTGGAGGTTAAAGTATCTAGCCGTTCGCCGTTTGCCGCTCGCAATTCGATAGACGTACAGCCGCAAATAATGTCCGGCAGCAGTAACTTACCGGCTAGAGCGTTTGTACTTGTATTTAGTTTAACTTATGTACGAACGCGCGCTGCACTTTTTAATTATAAATCGTGAACTTTGATTGAAGCTCTCGCGGCTTACTGTCAAAATGTTACGTAAGTGCGCGCACGTGAGTTGTGTCTTAGCCTGCGGTGAAAAAAAAAAAAATGATGGCACAAAAGACAGTTCCTTCGATATTATTTTCCGCCATTCCGGCCATAAGTGCTTTCTGCGCGCGACGCAACTTGACTCGAGTCGCTCTAAGCGCGAACAAAATGCCCTCTGAAAAGTTTTCTCGATCGCGCTCTCGCATAATAAATGTCGCGTGCGAAATTCGTACTCGGCGTTATTTTATCCACGCGAATCGTTATCCAAACGCTGGCGTGAAATCGACGAGTTTGTCGGCGCTTAAACGAGTCACGCGCCAAAGATGACGAGGAGAGAGCGAGCGAGCGAATTTAAACTAGTGGCATCGACGGAATTCCCATCAATTAAGTAAAAAGCTCGATGATAAATCAGAATGGAGAAAACGGTTACGAGTTTTTCCACTGCTAACGGCTGACAGACGCAACCGGACACGTGGCTTTCGCGTCGTTGTTTACGCTCCCTGAAAATTTACAACTGGCAGTCCTCGAGACTGAATTCAGATTCGACGAGAATCCGCTTAATTTCGAGAGGAGAAGGGGAATCGCCGAATAAAATCCCTTACAAGACCCCGTTGCGCCGTTGAAACAATTGAAATACGCATTCGGCTGCTGTTTACGATGCGCTCGATATATCGATTAAAAAACATACTATTCGTCCGGTACTATTTGGCGGATTAGTTTTAAGGCTTTAAGGTCTTAAGAAGAGCGAGAGCGTTCGGTGTTAAGTCCGATTCACACTGTTTCGCTCTTTCACCGTTTTACGCACACAGGAATGCGCATAAAGTCAGCGAGGCGTTTTGGACCCCTCGAATCCCTCCCTTTTTTATCTCTTTATTCTTGTCACGCGCCGTCGAATTCATTAATATTCATAGCCAATCGGTGCTCGTCTTTCTAAATGCGCCTGCTGAAAAAGTACGTGTGCATATAATGTGTGTTTTTGTGCGCGCTGTTGCAGCTCTGGGAGCAGCAAAAGCAGCTCGAAGACCAGCGAAGGGAAAAGGAGCGATTGGAGGCACTAAGGAAGAAGGACAAACACGATCACAGTGCAGTCGCCTCGACGGAGGTCAAGCAGCGCCTGCAAGTGAGTATGCGCGAGTAGTCGGTCGACGGCCATTACTTTCGACTTTTTCCAGTGCTTTTTAAGGGAAACGAAGAGAATCGCCTTTTAAAAAGTATCGCTCTGAATCAGAGAAATTAGCTTCGATCCCGTCTCGCGCATTTGTCTCGAATTCGGAGCAGCGTTCGACTGATCAGTAGCGGACGGCACGAGCTGCTTACGAGTTTACGATTTCGCTCGTTTAAATTAAGACGCTATTGTCGGAGTAATTGTGCCATTGTGCCGTTGGAGGAATGGCGCCTTTATGCCAATTCAGCCGCATTCATTGGGAAAAAATTCGGCCCGACGCTTCCAGACAATCGCCGCCGCGTCTCCGCGAGCGCCAACGGCGAAAGGACGCGTTTGGTTATTTGGATGAAATGATGTTCGCGAGACGACGCTGAATGGGAAATAACGACAGCATTGAGGCGCGACTGCATCGGCGCTCGTTTTCGCGCAAGTGGCTGACAATGACACGTTTGCTCGCAATTAATTCACGCCACGGGGACCGTCGGGATTGTTCGCTAGATAACGCGCGCTTAAAGCGAGTCCGACCCACTTATAAATAGACAAAGCATTTCTCCTGGAACCAAAATTTTCAATTTTCACCATCCCTCGAGGCGAACGGCTGGCCCAGTCGGAGGATTAATTATTTTAAGAGCGAGGCTGTTAAAAAGGGCGCGCGACTGGATAACGAGAATCGAAAAGCGCGCGGATTCAATTTCAATTTCAGTTTCGCTTTTCTTATTTGCACAACAGGCGAAGTGGCAAAGGATGGATTCGTCTCTGGAAGCGTCGGCGCGCCGCGGCGGAGGTTAACTCGGGCGGCTCTTCGATTAAAATAAAAGTCGCGCAGCTCGCAACGCGGTGGGGGTGGGACGACATTGATGCCGCAACTGTTAATTTCTCCGTCGGCGGGCCTTTCCCTAGCGTTGGGCCCTCCGGCGCTACGTCCGTTTGGAAAGGGACGCACGCGAGATAAAAGTGAATTTTTTGCGCCGGTGCGAGGAGGAGAGACGACAAGAGACATACGCGTCCGTCTGCCAAGGTCGTGAAGGTGGAACGACGCGAGCGCCTCCTCCTCCTCCTCCCTCGTAACATAATTAGCGGGCGCACTGAATTTAACGGCGGCGGCGGCCGTGTCTTTTATGGCCCCGTGTTTTTATGCTCCTTGTACTTGTGTTGTTGCAGAGCTTTCTGGTGAACAAAAAGCAGAGGGAAGCAGCCGCAGCCGCGAACGGGGCGGTGCCTGGGACACCCGGATACAGGACGTGGTGAGTCATGCTTCTCAGATACGCCATTAACACTTTCTTGAAACGCCGAGGCGCTGACGTGTGCGATTATAAGGATGCCGGCGCTGTGCCGTCGTCTCTTTGAAAGCGGAAATTTCGCTGTGAAAGTTGCCCGGGGGGAAGGAAAGGGAGGGGCGCGTCCGGGCCACACGGGCAGACGATCGCGGAGCTGCTCGACGAGGATCGTTAAACTCGAAACGCTTTATTGGCGGGCGCGCGGTTGTTTTGCCGGAAAATTGGAGGATCGCGGCCCGGCACCGATCGCCTTTCCTAATTCCCACTCGGAATTTCCGCTAATTATAGACGGGAAATGTACGTTATCGGCGCTCGGCGCGCGCCGCTTTTCAGGTCAAGATCGAAACGCGAACGTGTTAAATTGAAATAAAAGATCGGAGATAATTGTGCATCTTGCTGCTCGCAAGAGCTGCTGTTTGAAATTGATAACGGCGTTTGCGCGGTTTCGCGAAAATAAATATAAACATCAGCCGATTAAGGATGAATTTCGAGATGCCGAGCTTTCGATTCCTTAAATCACGAGCAAAAGCGTTTATTGCCGCGTTGTAAAATAATAAAGATACAGTCTGACATCCCGTCGAGTTTGCTGAAACTTATCAAATCCTATGACGCAACCAACTCGCTCTGTAAATTTACATTCACAAAAGTAACGCGAATTTCTCTCTGTGTGCTTTGCATTTTATTCCTTATTATTATCTCCGCTAATTATAGACTTAATCCGCGCTCTTTGTACAATACAGTTTTATCGGTTATGTTTGATTCCTTTTTAATGCTTGCCACGAGTCCGTTCGACATCGCCAATGATGAATTTTCGCGAAACCATTGCAAACACTCGCAAGCCAGCGACGCAGACGGCGATCCTTATATTTTCCACCGTGTAAAATTATGCTTTTTCGCGCGGCCGTCCAATGGTTGCTGCTCGCGCTTTCCAGCGAACCGAATGCGCGCGTGCTTTTTAAGTGCAATAAACGCAAAGGTCCGTCTTTTCGAATCGGCAATCTGAGTTTGCTTTTTTCAATTTGCTCCTTATTTACCTTGTATCGATAATTCCAGTCGTATCAGTAGGAAGAAAGGTATTTTGAGAGGCGCTAAAAATACCGTGTACACTTACTCTCCGACAGAAACTAACGGTTATTATTGAAATTCAAGCAGTACGCGCGGCGACTCGACTCGTCTTCGCAACTGCCTGCTTTAAAATATTAAATTAACGCGCCGGTAGAACTCGAAGGAAGAATTAATGCGACTTTCATTCGATTAATCGCTTTAAAAGCGTAGCGATTAAGAGAACGATTTGTCCCCGATTGTTTTTACCTCGCGAGTTAAAGCACGAAGCGTAATCACCTTAAATTTAGTATAAATTATGCGAGGAATAATTTAACTCATACGGGAGCCTAATTTTAGAACCAACTTGGATAATTCTAATTTCAAACGCCTAGGCGAAATGCTGATTTTATTATAATTGCGTCGTTCGGGCATTCGAGCGATTTGGATTTTTCTGTTCTGCGTGTTATACGGTTAACGGTAAGCGCTTTTCTCTCTTCCTTAATCTTGCGGATCGTGGAATTTTCGGACTATCGATCAACGATTTAAAAACGATCGCCGCCGAGGATTTGTTTATGTTAAAAAGTGTGTTTTCCAACACCGGAAATTGTGCCGCTGATTTATTTCGATCGCTAAAATTTTGTTTTATTATGTCGGAACGCAGTTTAGTTTACAGATGCAAATGTAATTGATCTAGAAGCTGTGATACATTTTATTAGTAATAGTCCGTGAAATTATTCCAAGTCTGTTCTTAAAATAGACGCTACATTAACAGATTGATATATTTCACTTTAAAAGTCAAAATAATAGATCAAGTTTAACCTCATAACATTTATATTTACTCCCGCTCATTCGAATAAACTCCACGTACTAAAAATATTAAAAATTCGTGCTTTTTGCATTTTGTTTTCGGTTGCTGCTCGCGCGGTTGTATTTATTTACAAAAATGAAAATCACATTGAACCAAAGTGGCATTTGTAACGGTCAATTTATAAATTTTAATTCGTAATTCGTTGTTTGGTATTTATACTTTTTTAATTGAGAATTGAAATAATAGAAAAAATCAGTTCGGCTCCAATTCAATAATTTAATTATAATGAAATTAATTTGCTGTAAATTCAACTTCATTTACTATCACTTTATTTATTCGTTTATAAAATTCGCCCGATAAAATATTTACTTCAAAATATCGGAAATTAGTTTTGGCCAAAGGAAACCGTTACAAACACCTAATTGTTGTCGACCGAATCTATTTGTATTTTTATTTAACGCGAGTTAAATAAAAATAACTACTTCAAAATAAACTGGACGTTCGTGTAACGCTTTCACGAATTCCTGCTACTGGTGATCCTGTCTCTTCTGTGAACACACACACACACACACACAAACACAAACAAACATATGGTATAATGAGATAAAATAATTATAAATAGAAGAGTAAATAATTTTGTTTTATCAGATACTTGAAAAGAATATTAGAAAATATCAGCAAACGCAGCAATCGTTGATTCGCAGATCTTAACGGATTGTGTTTGCCGCGTCTGCCTGTCTCAGTTGGTTAACTATTTTTTACAGTTTATCCGAATATAAAATTATTGTTTACGATGCACTCGATTTGGAAAGAATTTTTTTAGTTCACAAATGTACAGCGTACGCGATAAATAAATAAAATCAATGAAATAATTAATATTAAAGCATTACTTGACTTTCGTACACATTTCAATAATTTTTTTATTTAAATATACTCCATTTTTTTAATTTTTTAAGGGGCTCTTTTATATTTAAATGGTTTATCTTATAGCTGAGTCTAATAACAAAATATTAGCGAGATTTTGAATAAATGTGTCGGACAAATGTTCTCTGATATCTTTTGTAACATACTAACCGTTGCAATTGTTTACTATTAACCGAAAGCAAGCAAACAATATTGTTTAATATTTATTACAAAATAATCGACATCGGTATTTGAGCTGTTTGTATAATTATTTTTTAAAGAGACGTCAGGAGAAAGAAAGTGACCGATAACAGGAGCGTAATATTATTTATAAAGGATTTTTTTCATCGTAGAGTCAAACCTGAATTATTTCCCTCCGTCTTCTTAAATTAGGTTAATTAGCTGGTTGATTTAAAAATTTTAACGTAGTTAAATTCACAATTAAAAGAAGCTCAATGTTCGTATTCATCGTATTTGAATTAATTAAATAAATTCAGCGAAATAAATCGCATTTCTTTATTTTAAAATAAATTTCATATTTTATTTAAAGATTATAGATATTGAATTAGCTAATTTATACAAAGAGTCTTTTATAATTTGCGATTGAGTACCTTCGTCGCTGTTAATTTTCATAACTCTTTTACAAACGCAAATTTCTTACATTTGTACGTACACACTTATGCATAAATATATTCACTCTCATTCTCATTTATACAATTCTAAAGTTGGCTGGATAAAAACTGTGTATTCTCGTAATAAGATAATATCATTACTTCGCGTAATTATTCATGTCGTACCATGTGAAACCGTGCATAATCACCTTTTATTAGATAAACCGTACATTTCACAGAAATTATTTTTCTCGCAGATCGAGACAGCGAATTATCAAATAATAATTAATTAAAAAAAATGTCTTTCAATATCATTGAACTCGCAGCAATTTAATTACGTAAATTTTTCAACGGCGTAAAAATCATATAACTCTTATATTACGTTATTAATTAATAATCGGAATTGAATTAAAATTTTTAGATTCTCGTTAACGTGTATCGATACATAATTCATTGAGAGTCGTAATTTATTCGAGATAACAGTTACTTCGTACTATATTTTGCAACTGAGCATATACTCGACTCTTAATTTAATTGTCAAAAGAATCTAATTCTCCGATTTTTAATCATAGCACGGCTTTTTATTTCTTTTTTTATTCATACGGGAGATAAGAGCGGCTTGATGCTACATTATTTTTCGAATATATGTGTGCACAAGATAAAAGCGTCTCTCTTCTAAATGATGCTAACGCGAAATACTTTATACATACTTGTTTTTAATTCATGAAAAGTTTAATAACGTATCAAAGTCTGATTTTGCGTTGGCTGACTCTCATCTAACGCGATTTGAATCTGCTAAAAATATACCTAACAAAAGACGAAAAGTAAATAACTCGGATAAATCATATTATAGTGCTCGAGTAAAATTTATGATAATGAAATTTAAAATTAATACGCTTAAGCTAATTTTATTCAAATCAAAAATTTTTCATTTCGAATTCGGTAACCGAGTGGTAGATACGTTTCGCTCGAAAACACGTAGCTTAGTTAGATTCTTTTGTGATTAATATTTACATTTTCTTTATCGACATATTTACAGGTCTTATAGTCACACAACCACACACGCACACACACCGAGAGAGAGAGAGAGAGAGAGAGAGAGAGAGAGAGACGCACAGCCGGAGCAGTAGCACTAAGAATTTACTTTTTAATTCATACGGCAAATACTAATATCAGACGAGGTCTAAAAAATTTTTACATTTGTCCTACAGTCGCCTAATAAATCATTAACGAGCTTTCAATTTTATTTTCTTTTATTTATCGAAATAATAAATTTTTCAAACGCGTATCTTTAAATACTCTTGGATGAGCGAAATAAGAGAATGAGAAAAAACGTAAATATTGGCTTCGCGAGGCCTAAATATAAACGCGAATGTGGATATTAATTTCCTCCTATTTAAAGATTAAAAATAAAACTCATCTCGTCGACGGGATTTACTTCCGATTTGGATTTAGCGTACAATTAAACTAATAAAATGCCATTACGAGCAATCAGAATAAATTTGCCGATTATTTTCATAAATTCCACTGGTTCGACGGCCAAGATTATACTCGATAATATCAATTACACCGCATTTTGTTTCCCGTTTTTCCGCGAGCTAATTATTTATACACGTAACGCGGCTAACAATTGAAAAGCTTCAGGCTCGCCTCCATCTTTGTCGTTAAAATTTTATTTCAACGGGAATAGCCGCACGCAAGGTACGTTATTTTTAAGAGGCCCTCCGCATTTTAAAAATACCTCTCGTTGGATTGGATTTATCTCATCAATAATGCAAAACCTTTATAATTTACGATTAATTTGGTTATCGACTCTCCGCGCGGAATAGCTTGTAAATCGATAAGCCTGATTTTAAGTTAATTACGAAGCTAATTTAAATAATAATTGAAAATCAATATTGATATTTAGTCTAGTTGTAAAGATAATGAGGAGTAATAAGCGCCAAAATACAGCCGAGAGTTTCGATTGGATGTCTTAGTTTGAGCCTAGGCGACGGTTAATTTTTAGGACTCTCGGAAGATGCAGTCGAAGCGTTAAACAAGTAAAGGGCCGTTATTCGTTCAAGCATTGCTGTGCTCGAAAGTGCGAATGCAATCTGTCCGCGCGATCCTCACTCGCGTTAATTTTCATCCGGGCTATCCGGAGCTCGCGGATCATCGGCGAATTTGTTGCAAGCATTATAACTTTGCTCGCGGCTTAGCTAATGACGGAATTACAGCGACGCAACGCGGAATTGGCGCGAATTATTTAAACTGTCGTCGAGTCCGAGTAGACGCTAGCGAGAAAATGCGGAGAAGCTCGGACGCGATTAAAACTCGGAAGTTGGAGCCTCGGTAAATAAAAGCCGAAAAAGACGTAAGCGCCGAGGTACCCGAATTAACGTCGACATTTCAGAAAGCAAGTCAGTTGGTAAGAAGCAGCTGGAGCGTGCGTCTGTGTGTTAATTGCAATTTTCACCCCTTGTTGCAGGTTGCAATCGCAATCGGACTCGACGAGCTCGAGCAACGCCTCTCACCCCTACCGCATGCCCCAGATCCTCCAAGAGAAGTTCAGCGACGATTTCCCGCTCCGGAAGACAGGTATCGTAGCCACCACAGGCCTGACGATCAGAGCGTGCACCCACCTCACTCACACCGACTCACCTTTTTGTTTTCATTGTTTTGTTTTCTCTCTCTTCTTCTGTCCGTTACGCGCAAATTTGCTAGTGTGTCATACTGGAATGTGCGTTTGACTAAAGCATGCACTTGACATTTTTCTAATTTATTATTTTCCGCTCTTCTTTCTTCTTTCTTCTTTCCTCATCTGGCGCGTACACGAGTCCTTGCACTGGCGATCGGTCGATTTTCCTCTCTCCTTTTTTTCTTCATTCTTTTTGTTCTTCGTCTTAATTTACGAGAAATGAGTTGCCTCGGGTCGAGCAGCGACGCGTAAACGTCACTCGCGCGGCGGCTCCTCGTTTAAGATCGACGACGTCGGCATGCCATTTTCTCCTAACAGTTTGAGATTGACGCTGTACTAACTTTCCTTTGATCCAAGAGTCACAACGTCGCACCGTTGGATCGTTGCACGAGTCGAACGAAGGCGAAAGCCCCGGACTCGCGAGTTTTGTGTTGTTGCCGGCGTCGATTTCACGATGCAGTTCGATCGAGCAAATTCAACCGACCGAACGAACTCGTAACAGCCGCTGCAGCGACATTATCCTCCGCTAAAAGGATACTCTTGTTCGCTTAATAATGTGTGTGTATTTTGCAAACTGGCTCGCGTTCAAACCACGTCGTCGGGTTCAAAGTTTTTCGAGTCCGAGAACCCGTCAATCGTCAATTGGGGTCAATTGGCCTTGTCGAGGAGCTTAAACGAGGATAGTTTTGTTTGACCGACGCGCCACGTGCTTGCGGCCATTTCACTCTCACACCTCCCGATCTTTCTTTAATAAAAAAGCACACGATCGAGCCTAAAGCAGACATACCACTAGAACAATGTAAGCTTTAACCAAATTAACCTAACCCCGGCTGAATCTCTCGGCCAGCCTCGGAGCCGAATCTGCTGAAGGTGCGACTTAAGCAGCGCGTCATGGAGAGGAACATGGCTGCCACGAGAAACTCACCCCTAATGGCACGGCGGAAGGACCGACTATTGTCGCACCTCAAGCGGAAGTCACTCCTAGCAAGTACGTCCCCCCTCAATTAAACAAATGAGAGAAAGTACAGTGTGTGCGTGTGCGTGTGCGTGTGCGTGTGAGTGGGCGCGTGCGAGCGCGAGAGAGACGATCGACGTGCCGTTAACCGCGTGTGGACCGAGACGGAATCGCACGTACACTTTTCTCGTTTTACCCTCTTTTTATGCCTCTACACATGCGCCCGCCTTGTTTTCAAGGGAATGTGAAAGTCATCGGTATTCGCTCGATGCGTTCTTTCTGCTTTTTCTCGCAACAAATTATCTTACGGTTTCTAAAGTCGCCGCCCTGCACTCGCAAGGAAACAATTTTCGCACTTGGACTAAATAATACACGCGGATCTTAAATATTTATCGCAGCTGCACTAGAAAGGAAGCAGCATTTGCGATAAGAATTCGAAATTTTTTAACATGGCGCATTTTAGTCGCTTACTTTATTGCAGCGTTTTTTATTTTGTCAACGTCGTTAATTCGGCTCGGTAATCCCAAACTATTGTCGATTTTATTTCTCGCGTTTCTTTAAATAGTTTAAGAAACAGCTTGCAACGGCAAAAGTATAATTTTATAGAGACGATGCAAGAACGACGCGAGATGGTGGCAGGTTCGTCGAAAAGAATCCCGTTGCTGTGCATTAAGAATTTAAAAAATGTTTCGAACGTCGCGAACACGACGATAATCGCCGCACCGTTGATCTAAGAGCAATGCAATTAGAAAACGAATGTGTGAGATTCGTTTCCGTTGGTTTTGTTGGAAGCAGCGGCGGCGATTCCTTCGAACGCGTCGGTGACGGCCCGTTGGAACTTGGCTGCACCCGTTTTCAATTAATCGATTGTTGACTTGAACTTTTTTTTTTGCTACTGTCTTGTAACCGCATGACGAACATTAACAAACGAGAAAGTTGTACACACGTGTATACACGTGTGTGTGTGTGTGTGTGTGTGTGTGCGTGTGCGTGCGTGTAAATATATACATATAGCCGCGCGCGTGCAGCTTGGTTTATCGAGCTCTCGCGAAGAAGCGCCCCCGACTTTACTCCCCACCTCCAAGCCAAACTTGTTCAACGTGGACACGCGAAAACGTAAAACCGATCTCTTCCGGATTACCCCTAATGAGCCTAAATTTACTTTTATTTTTCGTCGAGTTCGAACTAACAGATTGAAATCATTCGAGTGTCTCGACAGAGTATTTAAACCGTAAAGAGTTGCTGTTCCTTTGCTCGCCGTTGTCTTGCGAACGACTCGCGAAGCAAACGGCTTCTCCGTTGTTGGAAAAAGAAAGTAAGGGTTTGGCTTATTAGTTACGATCGGCTATTAATTTTCTTCGTTCGGTAAACAGGCGCAGGCAATTGTCGGATTCAACTTTGCTTATCTGTTAATTGCAAACGAACGCAAACGCGATCTTTCAATTGTTCGCGCATCGACCTCGAGTCGACAAAACTTTTACGGACAGTGTGGCTCGATAGTTTCTCGATAGTCTCTCGTCGTCTCGAGTCACTACGTGAGATGAAAATAATAAAAACCGCATTTTGAGCATCGAGTCGATCTTCGAGTTCCAAATACTTACGAGTGCTCCTCGCGAGTTGTTTCAGTCGATCGATTAATCGATAACGAGGTGAACAAAATCGACTCGAGCTAGAATCTCTACTGTACAGGAACAGAAATTGCTCGGCGAACTGCGCGAACCCGATGAAATGAATTTTGAATTCGATCGAAAGTCATTGCTAACTCGCAACCGCGTGTGCCCCGACTTAATTTCTCTTCCTGTATGAAACCTAAACGACACCGCACGTGTTCCAAAGAGCACGGCGCGAAAAAACGAAGGGTAGTCGACTCAGGCTCGGCGGACACTCGCGGATTATTCCAGTCTCGCTCGTTCCCTAGTTCGAGGACATTCAAAGCAATTCCAAATAATTGGAACGACGGATCCGTCGAAGGGGACGAGGACGAGTTTTTCGCAACGACGCCCGAGGATAACGAAAGCTCGAGGCGGAGATGAACGAGAACGAGTTGTTTGTTTGTGTTTAATTTGCAACCTGTCGGTGTCGCCAAGTTTCGCGCGTCCGGTCAGATTCGCCGAGCCTCGTTGGTCGTCCACCCTGCGTTCACGAGGGCGAGCGCCAGGAGCCCAAGAGCATTCCCGTCTAACGGCCATCCACGGCGTGAACTTTCAGACTCAGGTAGCAACCCCGAGTCCGGACCGAATTCGCCGCCGACCGTGAACAACCCCCAGGCCTCGCCGACAGCTGGTGGCGGCTCGAGCACTCCCATCCAGGAGGAGGGCGAGAGTGCGCCCTACGGAGGTCAGCTAACCAGTGGCAGCCAGCAGGGCAGCCTCTCCGACCTCTCGCTCTTCAGCTCCCCGTCGATGCCCAACATCTCGCTCGGCAGGCCTCACGTGCCCTCGAGCTCAGCGGTAAGTGTCACTCCCTCGGTGCACATCCTTTTCGAGACTCCTCATCGATCGCTGGCAGTTTTTCATCCTTGAAGCACGAGGACGATCGATTAGAGCGGATTATTTGACTGGGACACGTTTGACATCTAATAAAGCCGACTTCCTCTGGCGATTCGCGAGAGGCGAAAAATTGCAACGCGATCAGTCTGCTGAAAAGCAAAGTAAACGAAAATCAACTGCCTTGGCGAGGTTCCGCGCGATAAAACGAGTTAAGCGCCGCGGGGTCTCGCCTGATTTATCGAGGGAGCTTTTGGAGCTTTTTTCGGAACAAATGGCCGACTCGGCCAAGTTCCTTCCCTCCGACATCGAGAAAGAGTAATGAAAAGCCCGAACATCCACAGGGTGGCTCGAAGCTGGCGCCGGTCTCGGAGGCGGAGGTGCGGGCCGCGTTCACGGCCCGACTGGGGATGCCGCTGACGGGCCAGATGCTGCCCGGCACCCTGCCCTTCTACCCCTCGCTGACGGTGATCGACGGCGAGCCCGGCTACATCCACAAGCAGATGCAGAACCTCGAGCAGGCGGTGGTCGGTGGAGCTGGCGGAGTGGCGGGGCGGGGGCGGGGGACCCGGTGCCGCCGCTACCCTCTGGGGGTGGACCCGCCGGCAACGGGGTCTCCTCCGGAGCGCGCCAGCACCCGGTCTACCATCCGACCCCCATAACCGACACCCAGGTGGCGCACGCGAGACTCCATAAGGCTGGCCACCGGCCTCTAGGTAGTATGTTACCCCTCTTATTTCACTCTCGCTTTTTACGAAGCCGGGGTCCGCACCATGGATCGTCGGAGGCCTGAGTCTTTTTGCGCGAAAGGTGGAAACTCGTTTCCGGGCGTGACAAGCGATCGGCCCACCCGCGGGCCCAAAAGCTTTTGTTGCAGCGACGCATATTGCAGTCGAAGGCGAGAATAAATATACCTTCTCGAGTGCAACCTTATTTTTAAATTCGGCGCTTCGTTTTTAGCAGCACGTGTTCTCCAGTCGCCCGGATAGCGTTTCTTATCATTTTGCACGAACCGAAGCGCTGGTTTGTTTGGCTAAAAATAGCCGACGATGAGCAAAACGCGTCTGACGCTTTCCTTTAATAATTTTACTCTTGGAAATACTCGCGCGGAAAGAACTCGTGTTTCAAATTTTAGTCGGATTTTCGAACATACGTTTTTAGCACACGCAGTACTTTGTCTTTAACTAAAGAGCGTGCGTTCGCATTAAAATATAACAACTCGACCTTTTCATTAAAAGACTCGTGCGCGCAATTTCATTCTATTTTATTGGCTCGGTATTTTAAGCAGCAGAAGCAAATAGACCGAAACTTTTTAAATATTGATCCGTCTTTGTATTTTTTCGATGTAAAGCAACTAGTGTAACGGCAGACGAATAAAAATAGCTTTGTTTACCTTTGTTGTAAGTGACGAACAACCCAACTGTATAAATTCATCGGCTCTTATATCGAAGTATTTGATATTTGGAAAAAGATTATCCATGAGCAGGACGCACCCCGAGCACTCAAGCCGGTCCTGCGCCTCCTCGACGTCTCTTTTGGAATATCGTTCGTCGCTTTCAGTCGATCGAGAGCCTTTCGTTTTTTTGTTATTCCGTGGATTCCATTATAATTTTATACACCACCACCCCCCCCCCCATGTTCACGGGTATACGCGTTAAATAGTCTTTTCAAATTCCATAAGCTCGTTGTCCCTAATTTTTTATATTTTACCGATGACACGCGAGCGTTGAAAATAAAAAGTCGATGCAAAAGTTTCCTTCCGCCCCCGTTTTTTAGTGTATCGCAGAGAAACGAAGATGAAAATATGTCAACAACAGTTTGTCGCGAACAATAGTCCTCTTCGAATTTTGAATTTGAATTTTAAAAAGGGAAAAAAGAGTCGCCGAAATAAAGCTACGAACGCGAGCGGTCGGTACTCTCGAGGACGAGGAGGAGGACGTCCTCGCCGGAAGGCTCTCGATTTCGCTCGATCAGGAGACGCCGAGATGCAGGAATCGGCAGCGAACAAGCCCTGCTAACCAAGTCGATTGTCCCGCGAGCACAGGTAGAACGCAGTCGGCGCCCCTGCCACTGGGCCACCCGATGCTCCAGGGCGGGATGATGGCTCCGCCCGCGACGACCCACTACGAGGACTACCTCGCGGAGAAGCAGCTCCACGAGCAGCAGCAGACGCACAATTACCTCAAGCAGCAGATCAGGCAGACGGTCCTGACGCGGGTGGGTTCCCGCGGACAGCCCGGACAGCAGCTCGAGGAGGCGCCCGAGTCCGAGGAGTCGGAGGTCATCGACCTCACCGGCAAGAAAGACACGAACGGTCAGTAAATCGCGATCTTTTCCCCTTGTTGGTCCTTCCGACAAAAGGCCGCAGCCTTAAGTTCCGCAAAGCCAGATGAGTCACTCGAGACGACGCTTCCTCCCAAACTTCCGGTGATGAGCTGGTGGTGGAAACTTTAATTTAACGGGAAAATCTGTCTCACGTAGCTGGAAGCAGCGTGGGCGTGGAGGAGAGCGAGATCTCGAAGCAACAGCGAGACCGGGAGCAGTTCCTCCAGCAGCAGCGCGACCTCATGATGCGGCACACGATGCAGGCCGTCGACGCTAGCCCATATCCTGGGAGAGTCGTCCAATCCGTGAGGCCGCTTTCCCGGGCGCTTTCCAGTCCGCTCGTTCACCTGGGTAAGTTAAACGTCCAGAACCATCCGTCCTCTTCATTTCTCTTTCCCTCAACTTTTCCACACGGATTCTCATTTAATATTGATTGTTTATCAGTTGCTCAGTCGTGCGTAGCTCGGGTCTCTTTCTTTCTCGCACACCAAGACTGCGAATTGGGCGACCAAAAACTCGTTTCGCGCGTTCGGTATCGTCCAGTTGAACCGAATTTTATTTCGCAAAGCTAAACGATCCAAGGAGTCGCGGCAGCAGCAAGTAGAACAAAAACATCCGACACCTCCGAGAGTTGCTAACGCTTGCTTTGTTTATTCCCAGTAAATATAAAAGCAGTGCGCAACGTACAAAGTTGTAAAATTAATTGATTTGTTGTCTTTTGATAATTTACGCTCGGATTTATGCGATGTTGACGTCACATAATAGCAACCTTGGCTGCTCTTCGTCATGGTAATACACAGGTTCGTTACACGTCGACTACACGCTCACTGCCTAGTTATTTAACACCACCACAAGTTGGATTATCCGCGACGAGAGTTAAAGGCAGCCGGCGCTTTTAACGCGGACTTTAATTTTTCAAAATTAATTCGGAGCTTCGATTTGTTGCAGAACTAAAATGCTGACTCTGATCGTCTGCTGTTGGAGACCTGTAATGCCTCTATAAATTACTCCGGTTGCGCTTCGTCATCGACCGTAGCTTTACGGCTAGTGATTATTTCCGTTTCTCGCGCAAACGATTCCGAGTTTCGTCGAAGCGTCCGCTCGTTCTTAGCAGGGCTCGTGCCTTCCTCGGGGTACTTTAGGGAGCGCAATATCATCCCCGGAACAACATTCTTGATATGTTAATCAATCTTATCTGCAATCGTTTATTCTTCTGTTGCTGATCTCGTGGTGGATACGCGCCGATATTGCGACTCGGAGTCCATCCGAAAATCTCCAGCCAGAAGCCATAAATCTCACTCTTTCATAAAGCAGCCTAATTAATATCTATAACTTCCTCCCTAATGGATTTACGTAAAGGCGATTTATATTCATTATTTACGATCTGCCGTTGAGTGGTTACCAAATAAAACAGCGCGTTCCCCCCGATGTTAATTTCGGTGCTTCGCCGCATTTCCTCCCTCGTTTCACCCTAGGATCGGTTCATTTTCATTTCAATCACTAGACAATGAATCTTCTAGTATTCCAGCAGAACTAATATCTCTGTCGACTCGAAGCCAAAATATATTGCCCCCATAATTAGATTTACTTCCCTTCCATCTCTTATTCCAGTTTCGAGAAATGCAAGCTGCAAAAAATTCGACGCGAGTTTATTTTGCGAATAATGATAAATAATAACCAGCCGCGACGACCTCCTCTTCTGGTTATACTTTCTCGTAATTAGTAATAGCTTTTCCTAATCCGATCGTTTTAATTAGCGAATAGACAATCTAAGAATGTAAAATTGTAGTAATATTAAGTAAAAGTAGCCAAACAATAATGTTTTGAATATCCCAATTTTCTCAAGTTGCTCGAGACAGAGGTGATGCTAAATTACACCGGGAATTGCAGATTGCAAATTGCAGATTGCAAATTGCAAATTGCAAATTGCAAATTGCAAATTGCAAATCACAAATCGCACGCGGTGTGCTCGATTTTGCTGAAGGCAGATTGTAAGAAGGTAAGGTGTCGAGGAAAGCACGACTGAAAAGCCGCTCTGACTTCAGGACCCCAGGGAGCAGTGGCCGCGGCGGAGGTGTACGCGAGGAGTCCCCGAGAGCAGCCGACCACGGGCTTGGCCTACGACCCCCTCATGCTGAAACACGCGTGCGCTTGCGGGGAGACTGTGCGCGGTCACCCAGAACACGGGGGTCGGCTCCAGAGCGTCTGGGCGAGACTCTCCGAGACCGGACTGCTGCAGCGCTGTGACCGGGTGCGTTCGCGCAAGGCCACCCTCGAGGAGATCCAGACCTGCCACACCGAGGCCCACGCCTTCCTCTTCGGTGAGTACAATCCGCTCGAGATAAGCTTCTTAGTTCTTGTTCTTCGATCGACTCGCAAATGGACGAATGGACGAGCGATCGATCAGATCGATTGAACGAGATTCACTCGCTCGAGCCTTGCATTTTTTCTATTTTTTCAAGTTCTGGAATACGACGTCACTCGTCGACTCTGCCAACCGTCGAGCTACAACAATAAAAATAATAAAAATAAAACATAACTATTTAGTCTTCGGAGAATCAACAACAAATTGTTGTACTTGATCTTTTTGTCGAAAAATTAGATCTCCGTGGTGTACAAAAATCATTAGTACAGTTTCAACGGTAAATAAATGAAGAAAATCGATATTATTTCGTATTATTCGGTGTCCAAAATATCAAAAATTGCGGAAGCGATAAACGCAATATATGTTACTTACGTTATTTTGCAAACAAAATGAAACTTCTCCTGCGTGGAAATAGAAATTATATAACATCATACTTTAATAAATATAAATTGTAAATTTACCGTTGCTTTCGTCAAATGTCATAAAAAATTAAATATACTTTATTAATTCATTCCAATTTAATATTTTGTAGATTGACAAGTATTTCTTCGATTTGATCAGTCGCTCGTTAATCGCTGCACTAAAATAATATTTTGGTTTAAATAATTTTATTATTGGGTTAACCTTTTGAATGCCTTTTTTATCGTCAAATAATTTATTATTTTTAAGGCGCGAGTCTATTATTAATCCTTTATACAATTATGCTTCGATTCAATTATTAACTTGGGGTGTTATAATTTTTTCTCCTTGCAAAATTTTCATCGGATAAATCATTTAAAAAGTATTGGATTTAAAAAAATTAACACGAAGATTTAAATAATTCGCCGATAAAAAAAAGATATTGATAAAAATGGAAATTTAATAAGAGTAAGTATAGTACCACATTATGAAGCTAAATTAAATGTCGACTAATGCGAATAACTTTGAATTACAATTAATCGGCTGATACCAAAATTATGAAAATTATTAGAGAAACCGTTTTGGTGAAACACAATTTTGTCAAGATGAATAAAAAGTATTTCTCAATCTGTTGTAAAAAGTCTTGTAAAACTTGAATAATAATCGAAGCTTGTTTTCAAAAAATAACTTACACAGCTAAATATGGTGCAAAATGCAATATGAATCGATAAAAGCAATTGAGGCGCGTTTTGCGATACTCGACGTTGAACACCATCTGCACTTCCGCAAACCCAAGCCCTGAATTTCCAAGCTCTAAAACAAAGTTACAGCTTAGAGGCATAACGAACGACTGTTGTCAATTGATTTGTAAATACATTTCATTATGCTCCTAAGCACGTAAGAAAGCAACCGGATCCCATCGAGTCCAAGTCGCTCGACTCCACCCGTCCTAATTCCCTTTGATCCTCGACGTCGAAAATCAGCGCTGCGATTAGCGTCTAACGCTGATAATAAATAAATAAATAATAATAATAATAATAATAAGGACAAGCAGAGCCCACGTGTCCTTCGTGTCGTTTAGTTCGACGAAACACAAGGACGAACAAGACTTTCATTCTGTCTCTCTCATACAGGCACGAATCCCCTGACGCGCCAAAAGCTGGACATGTCCAAGATCCCGATCACGAGCTTCGTGCAGCTGCCCTGCGGCGGGATAGGCGTCGACAGCGACACCACCTGGAACGAGATACACACGGCCCCGGCGGCGCGGATGGCCGTCGGCTGCGTCGTCGAGCTCGCGTTCAAGGCCGCGATGGGGGACATAAGGAACGGGTTCGCGGTCGTGCGGCCCCCGGGGCATCACGCCGAGGCCAACCAGGCGATGGGCTTCTGCTTCTTCAACTCGGTCGCCATCGCCGCCAAGCTGCTGCTGCAGAAGCTCGACCTCCGAAAAATACTCATCCTCGACTGGGTAGGAGCCTCCCTCCCCTGGATTATTATTATTATTATTATTGCCGTCCTCCCCCGATTCGCGAGATGGGATTTTTGCGCGTTTAATCGGAGAGGAGGAATTCGCGTCCGGGACTTCCCACGCTACTATTATCCGGCGCCGCTCAATCTCCAGTCACGTGCTTATAATTTAATATTCCATGCAGCCGCGGCGAGCAAATGCGCGGCTCTCGCTCCCATATTATTGCGAGTGCAGATAAAGATGCGGCTGCCCAGGCTCTCGAATTGTTCGAAATAAGTTATGCGAGCTGGAGCGAGCGGCGAACGGTGAACGACCTCTGCTGGGCTCCTGCGCTCCTAATACTCGGCACCGCCTCGCGTCTCGTGCGCATCGTGCAAAGATGTTTTAAGATGCCTTTGAAATATCTGCTCGGCTAATGATCTAGATGCGCGACGGCACACAAGACCTGGGGAACGCTAAAAGCGATCCGGCAAAAAATCCGAGTTGAATTCGACGCTAATGGCCGGACGTTTGTAACATTCGCGACATTCGCGACATTCGCGCTCTCCCACTCGAATCGCCTCTAAATAAATAAACTGTAAACGTCGGCTGTACGCGGGTGTGATTAAAACTTTGTTAAATTAATTGTCGCGCGCGCGCGCGCATTCCACTAATGTCCTGTTCTCCTGCTACACGCACCCGTTAAATATCTCGTTCTTATCGTCTTCACGACGTCTTTAAAGATGAATTTATTTGTTTGAAACGGAACGATCGGGAAATTCGTCGTAGGTAGATAGATTGTGGTCGCGTTGGCCAGTCGGAAGGAAAAGTTTCGAGCCTTTTTCCCGGCGACAGAGTCTCGGCAGTTCCTCCGAGTCTAGAGCCGAGGGCCGGTAAAATAGACACCTGCAACGCTAAATCCAAGAAGTCTTTTACGCTTTGTAGATAATAAACGCCGTCGACAACTACGCGGGTAAATAATTGTTTAAAATATTTGTCGGCGCAATTTAAGTAAATGGAAACGAGGGAAAATTTCACGTTTACCCGTAAAACGCCAATGCACTTACGCGATAAACATTAATTTGTTCTGCAAATTGCTCGCGACAATCGCGCATGCGTTGTGCGTTGAGTTAACGAGGTCGACGTGTTTCCTCCAGGACGTTCACCACGGCAACGGCACGCAGCAGATGTTCTACGACGACCCGCGCGTGCTCTACTTCTCGATCCATAGGCACGACGACGGCAACTTCTTCCCGGGCACCGGCGGACCCACCGAATGCGGCGCCGCCGAGGGTCTCGGCTACAACGTGAACGTTGCCTGGTCGGGAGGTCTGAACCCCCCGATGGGCGACGCCGAGTACCTGGCCGCGTTTCGCGCCGTCGTCATGCCCGTCGCCAAGGACTTCGACCCGGACCTGGTGCTGGTCTCGGCGGGCTTTGACGCGGCGACCGGACACCCCGCGCCTCTCGGCGGCTACAAGGTCAGCCCGGCCTGCTTCGGTCGCATGACTCAGATGCTGATGGGCCTCGCCGACGGGAAGATCGTGCTCGCCCTCGAGGGTGGCTACGACCTCGCCGCCATATGCGACTCCGCCCAGGAGTGCGTGAGGGCGCTCCTCGGCGACGAGCCCACCCCTATCAGGGACGAGGAGCTCACGAGGATCCCCTGCCAGAACGCGGTCGACACGCTGCAGAAGACCATCGCCATACAAGTAAGCGAAGGCGTCCATTTCGTCCACTTGACGTTTACCGGGCAGGCGCCCGTCGCGCTTTTTTAACCGAGCGTCTCGACGTTCGTTCAATAAGCGATTGCCAGGACGAGAACAAAGGAACGGTATCTCGTTTTGCTGAGAAGAGGATAAGCTAATATCTTATCGCTTGTTTTCGAAGGAAATTTTAACGGGGAGTAAACTTTTAAACTTTTGAGGCTCGTCGTCGTTGGCTACGTGTTTGTTTTGAAATTAACTCGGAGCTCGAATGCACGTTAAAAAGGTGTGTTTCGTTACATTATTTACATATTTTGCAGAAAGAAAAAACGTAATTATACGTGAGCGGTAATCCGGCCTCGTGATAAGATAATAAAAATAGTTGATATTGCCGGTGCTGCTCTTAACTTACAGTATTTCCTAAAATAACGCGAACGTCATTATTTTATTGCGTTCGGAGATAACGCTATAGACGATAAACTCACACGTATAACATTACACGCGCGCGCGCAAACTGAATTATCTTTCAAATTTTTTAAATAGTGTAAACAACTTCTTTCTAACACGTGCAGTATAAATAATCTCGATCCGTATCGCGCATTTAGTACAGATATCGACAGCTAATTTTATCGTTATGATAATGATAAAATACTCGAATAGAACTGAGTTTTTGTTCATTGCACAATTTTATTTTCGCCTCGTGGAAATACGTTCTTGAGTCTTCTTCTTGAGCGATTAAAATAAAAGAGGCACGTTTGAGGCGGTAAATTATTTATTCTAACAAGAAGCGCTTGTCGTGCTGCTTGAAATATAATATCATCCGTTTGTACGATAAAGCCTTAATTATGACAAATGCATTCTTTTTAATGTCTTGCGTTGCAGTACTGAAATGAAAAAACTCTCAAGATTACGGATTACTTTTGAAATATACAGTACTACACCTAGTACATTTCCATAATTGTAAAATTTATTTTTATCGATACTTGCATTGATATTGCGAGGCTCGCGCGCGTATTTTTAACGAGCAACATGTCATAACTTAAGATTTTTATTTTTTCTCTCCGGTCTTCGCGCGCTTAAATTTAAATCCAGAGCTTATAAATATTCAATAACTTTTGAAACAATGAGCTATAAATGATAGGCTATATTAAGTCATAACGTGACTTTTAATCTTTCGAAAAGTAAAAATAGATAACTGTGTGCGCGAAGACGCGTTTCGTTGCTTATGAATGAAATAGCTGTAAACTTTTTAATTCCTCAACGCGCAAACAAATACATTCGAAGACGCGTTATTGCCGAGCAATAATTAGGCAATACTTATAATGCTCGCGCTTTGAGTTAATTTTTGGCCCGAATCGATTGAAGAAAAGCTCGACTCGGCAGAAAAGCCAAATTCAAAGGAACGAGTGTAAAGGCCTTTGCTCGATATCCTAAACGAGTCGTAGTTAATTTTATCTTCCTCGGACTTATTTTTGTGAATTAAGTGTTTATCGGAAGCGAACACGAGGCGGCCGAGTGTGTGAAATTTTCATTTCGACGACTCCGTTTGTATTTACAAAAATGCCTTGCATTAGTAGGTGTAGACGAGGAACGAGGCAGCGTTGCATTAGCATTCCATTACGCGAATATATTCGACCGCGAGACACTTAATTATCGCCGGCTTTAGCCTGCACCTGTGTGACAGCCAGATTTTAGATTTGCTTTCTTTCGCGGCGGGGGCGGCATTTAAGCTAAACACACAAGTTCGAGACGCGCGGTTTTGAAAGAAAGTGTTCGCGCCGGTTCCGTTCACTTGCGTTCCTCGAAAATAGCACAACACTGTATTCTTAACGCACAAGAGCAAGTTATTAGTCGTAAAGTCGTTTACACAATGCAAATAACGAGGCGCGTATTTAGATTGTAAATAAGTGTGTGGCTCGAAGACGTGTCCGAGGCCCGATCCTCGGAGATTATTTTAATCCTCTTTAGGGAGATCCGATTTAATTCTCGAGTATTTCACTCGCCGCCGCCGCCGCCGCCGCCGAGATTGGCTCCTCCGTAAAATTTATTATTTTCATCTCCGAGCGTCCGATAAAATTTCACAAATTAGGCAGGTTTACGGTTATTACCGGGCCGTTAGACAATCAAAAGTTTTGTCGCACGATGCGCAATAAAAGTAACGACTCGCGTTCACGTTTCAGATGTCGCATTGGCCGTGTGTCAAACTTATGGCCCACACGGTAGCCATGAGTGCGATAGAGGCCAGTCAGAAGGAGCACGACGAGACCGAGACCGTCTCCGCCATGGCGTCTCTTTCCATGCAGCAGCAAACTAATCTTACGTAAGTATTTCGCAGAGGCTTCCAACTATTTTATCGCGACAATGAATCACTCGCGCGCGAGTGCCCGCGACTTTGTACGCCAGCTCGAGAATTCGGACGAGCCGCGAATAATAAACAAAGCGATGCCAACTCCGATCGAAAAATTCATTGGCCGCGAGCGATAAATCAGCAGTGGCTTCCCCGAGACAAAGTTGTTTGGTATCAGCTGTTGTGGGCCGAGCTAGCAAAGCTGAACATTCGCGGAGCAAGGGAGAAAAACTGCGACGCGCGACAATCGGTGCGTTAATCTTTGAGAGCATACACGTAACGTGGTTTGGGTGAATTTGCAGAAGCACGCCAGAACATTCCCGCGAGGTGTCGGAAGAGCCGATGGAGCAGGACGAGGCCAAGTGAAGCGAGCGCTCGGAGCTATCGTCCCCGCAGTCGAGTGGAACCTGATACTTCTCCGGGCACGTGGACACGACGGACCACCGGCTCGAAGCCACGGCTGAACCATGACTCCCGCGTTCGAGCATCGGCCGAGCGAGGGCTGGAGGAGAATGAAAATTCGTAGATTCATAGAGAGGAAGCATCATCCCGAAGGGCACTAAAGACGAACTACTCCAGGGACTCGCAGCGAGAGAGAGAGAGAGAGAGAGAGAGATCGGTTTCTTTACAAGCTGCTGTTGACGTTGTTCTTCTTGCGCACATGACATTTGTAAAGTCGACAAAATCCATGCGCGCGACTACGTACTCGGGCTAAAATTCTTTTCTTTCTCCTTTTTTTTTATTTTCCTTTCGTTTCATCGCGGACGGGACGTTCGATCGTCTCTATTCTCCTGGCGATGTCCCCTCCCTTGTTTTCGTTAAGCGGACGTCTTTTAAACGTCGAAGGACAACGAATGGCAATTTAGCGTCCACGATTTTGCTGCAATCGCCGTTGCAAATTTCAGACAAAATTTAAAAGCGCGTTAGAGAGGGGGAGAGAGAGAGAGAGAGAGAGAGAGAGATGATGATGATGATATTATATAATTTATGTATACTGTTTCGATTAAAGTTTACTGTAGAGAATTTCATTGTATATAAAAAACAAAAAACCATATAAACTGAGTATATAGAATGGAAGGAGCGTTTGGTGTTAGCGGTAAAGCGATTGGTGTCGACTGACTATTTTTTTAAATAATGTAACAAAACGATATCACACGATAGGCACGCGTCGCCGATGCGTCGATTAATCTGTCGAATCGATTGTGAACTCGATCGGTAATTTTCTCGCGATTTGTCGTTCGTTCGGGAGCATCGATTTCGATTCGCGTTAATCGATTTAATAATTGCGCGTAACGCGGTAGATGGCGCTCCCCTTGGAAGAGAAAGAATTTTGATCGATCTGCTTATTAGGTACACATTTTAGTCGTGGATGATAAAATGGAAATTGAAAAGTGAAAAATGATAATGATAAATGAAAAAATATCGGGAAAATATAAGGAAGACAATAGGACGTAAAGTGTTCGCGCGGCGCTGGACGTCGGCGCGCCTAGTTTCTTCGCTCTTGGCCGAGAATTAAGTTTGAACATAGATGCACATTAGTTACAAATGTATTAGTTTATCGAATAAAGGATAGCGGATAGTCGAAGAAGAACGTATAACGTAGAGGTATATGGTGTACGCGCGCGCATGTGATTCTCGTTAGGATTTATTTAGTTTCCTGCTGCGAACAAAAGGTGGTGCGATTTTTGTGATATTTTGTAAAGCGGTCAATTCAGGCTATTCTGTGGGGATTTTAATCGTCGATGATATTGTAACTCGCGGGTTGGAATAATGCGAGGGGTTGATCGAGGAGCAGGAGGAAAATTAGGAAAGGGGGAACAAGAGAAAGAGAAATAAGAGTTTCGAATGGAAAGGGGTCTTTTACGGAAACAATACGAGCATTTATTTTTACGTAATGCATTTTACGGCGTTAAACGTGAAAAAAATAATGGGGACGATGACAAAAAGACGAGACGGGGAGAAATTTATTATCGAACGAATTGAAAACACTATACGTTTACATGAATTTTGTCATACAATTGAAAGTGTACACGTGCATACGCGCGCATCTGTCGCGGCACGTATGCATGGGTACATATTATATATAAGCAAACACATATGGATAAGTACACGTTAAATATTATATCGAATATATGTATATTGCGAAATTGTAACGGTATATTAGCTTGTAGAGCGAAGAGAGACAGGCAGTCTAAGAATCTCAAGTGTCTGATAATATGCGCGTTGCTCGTTGGAAATTTTATTTTGACAGTGAAGACAGGGAGACAAAAGCGAGAAGAAAAAAAGGAGCAGGAGGCAAAAGCGGTCGCGTCAATATTGCGTTTCGAAGCAAATAAGTGCAAATGCGAGGGCGCAGCCTATACGTGTATACATTGTCTGCAAGTGTCATGTTACATAGCTCTAAGCGCAACCGTATGACTCGCGGGCACATTTATTTATAAAGTGCATATGTAATAAACTTATTCTTAGGACTAATTGTAGAGATAAAGTGGAGACACTAATCGAGTGGTTTTGATTTAAGAAGAGAAAGAAAGAAAGAGCTATGTTATATATTATATATTATACATTGTCCATTTGAATCCGCAAAGATCTGTCGGCGACCGCTGCAGTCGTCGCGAGCGTTGCTCTAATTGTTTGTTATGTCGTTGACGTAGAGGCAAAAAAGTTGAGAAAAACAAAAAATATTCGTGCGTGCGAACGAAGCGGGTAAATTTCGTCCTTCGCCTTCGGGAAGGAGGAGCGCGGGCCTACGAACTTGAACGTTTCACTCCGCCGAAGGCGATATTTTCTTTGTTTCTGTTTCTTCAAAGCTTTAAACGAAATCATAAACTTGTGACATTCCGGTATCATTCGTAGTAAATCGATATAAATTACTTTTTAAAGCATGTGTGTGGGATACGTGTGAGTCGAGTCGTGATGATGAAAAAGCTGAGCGTAACTGGACGAAGCTGCGACTAATTGTGTGTGCACTCGTGTGTGCGTGCACGCACTATTGGATAGGCAACGCAACGCAACGCAACCCATAATTAATAATGTTATTGATCATGCACGAAACGTTAAATACGTTGACGATGTCTATGTTAAACATGCCGTTAATTGTAATAGTCATACATTTTTTATGTATATAAATGTACCTCCTAAATTAATTTTAAAAATAAAAAATAGTGATTGTGTTATAAAATGCCTTTCCATTTCGCTCTCGTTATCGCAAGAGAATCGCGCGAGATACTTTTAACCAGCAATTTCCCTGTTCAAAAACCATTCCTGTCTACGCCGTACAAATGCTGTTCGTCGCTGTAATTTTCGCCTAACGAAGATTATTATTTTTCTTTAGTTTCCTTGAATTGAAATAAAATTAACGTACGTTTTTCGGTGTATTAAGTAACTGCGATTGTTATCATTTATATTTCGTTTATAACGAATTATCTTTAGAGATGACTACGAGCACCACATTTTACTCGATCATTGACAAATATTAAGACTTTTTTATATATTCGACGGATAATTTTAACTCGTGCAAAGATTAATTTGTTTGTTTTTATAGATAATTTGTTATTAATATTTTTCTCGAATTGTACTTAAATTAATTTTTAAAGTTGTTATTACGTCGTGTGATAAAAATTTTTATCAAAAACATAATAAATCGACATACTGTAATCAGCTTATCTCCGAGTTATTTCTTAATAATCCAATTATATTTTATAAAAAAATTGATATAGAAATTTAAGCATTAATCTACATGTATTCATTTCTTTGGTAAAAGTAGAAGATTGCTTATAAAATATATATTTCTCTTTAGCAATCAAAAATATAACTAAATAGCTGTTAAAAATAACACCTTCAACCATCAGTTTCAAACATAATATACTATTTTAATCGACTCGCTAAAAGAATTTTAAAAATGTCCCTAAATAAGGCATAGTTACTTTTATTCGAATAAATATAATCGCTCCTGAACTCTGTCAAAATGAATAACTTTTTATTTTCTATATTAATTTATCGAATAGTTTATCGAACAATACATACATTGTTATAATATGTCCAACATTCGTTTACAGATATACAGTTACACACCGATTAGCACTTAATTATATCTATGCTTATGCAGTACAGTTCTTTTCTACTACTTTCGCTTGAATATACCACTTTTTCTTACGTTTAACGTTTTGGTAATAATTTCATTATAAATATATTAAATTTCTTTATATAAACTTTAAACTTAAATGCAATTTAAGTAGATTTGTTTATTTTAATGTCACCCTGCATTTGTATAAACAAAATGTGGTTATTTCTGAATTTATGATTTGCTGTGTAATAACTTAATTTATTAAGATTATAAATGACTGAAAACACTGGAATAGAGTTTAGGCAACTTTATCTTTAAACCCTGGCACTCGTACATCAATTATGTAACCTCGCGTTGGCCCGTCTTTTCGGAAAACTACGCGTCGCTATCGAAAACTGTTTCTTCAAAAACCCTTTTATCTCGTGCAGCTCAAATACGTTTTACACGCGCTTCACGACAAATACAAAACAAATTTCATCTCTTAATTCACACGCGTGTCCGAAGTAGATTTTAAACAGATTAACAAATGACAATAAAGCTAAACAGGCAGTGTACAAAAAAGAGTCGCGCTTACCGGGTCGACACACGTG
This sequence comes from Platyscapa corneri, assembly GCA_018907185.1. Classification (NCBI taxonomy): domain Eukaryota; kingdom Metazoa; phylum Arthropoda; class Insecta; order Hymenoptera; family Agaonidae; genus Platyscapa; species Platyscapa corneri. The sequence goes on along the minus strand of JACCHW010000010.1, from coordinate 3,245,275 downwards.
CTACACTCGATGTCTACCGGCACGATTTGGTCGGGTAATAGGTGTTTGAAGAAAAAGTTTTCGAAAGGTGTCTAAAAGAACACTAGAATAAAACATCAAAGCGGCAGGTTAACCAACAAAACAGGATACTATAGGAGCATTTCCCGCAATGACATTCTCTTTCAGCCGCTGGTCAACGGCTCATTACGTCAATGTCGCGACTTTGTTGCAACACCTGCACAGGCCCACCAGATTACGCTGCTAATTAGCTGTCGCTCTCAGGCGCATCCATCATCCAGTCAATTTAAAAAAAAAACAAACGACCCAGCCAAGAAGAGGCTCCTACGAAACGACGATCGATCTCGGGAAGAAAACCTGAGAAGTTACCGTTTGTTTGTTTTTCGTAGTACTTTAGAGAAAGTTGGGTTAGAAAGATACAAATAATCGATCTCTGCGGCAAATATTTGCAACGCCAAGCCTACTTTTTTAATTAATCCGAAAAGGGAAATTTTTATCATTCGCCAGCCGAAAGCCTCCCGCCGATAGCTTCCTTCAAAACAATCTAACGGACATTTAAATGTGTGCGCAAAACGGATGTTATTAAGACAGGAGCAAAGGCTTTTGCCTCAGAGCGCTACGAACGGATAACCTCCTTCGCGCTCTGTGCTCCTGATACCTTCTACCTTTCAATATCTCTCGCATATTGTCAGTAATTGCAGTACTTTATTATAACATTATAGTCTCATATTTCTCAAGCTGTTTCTATCGCAGTCTCAGCCGCATGACGTTGAGATGATCAGTTTTTTAACCCATTTGTTTGTAATGTCATTTTAACCGACAACTTGCAGCTTTTAGTTAGTTCTTTCTGGTATTATTATTATTATAGCAAGCCTCTCTATTATAGCAAAATTGTTGGACTTATTTTTATGTAGTATAAAAACGACAAGAGCGTTGTTGGTTTTACAAGATGTTGCGCCAATGTAAAAGCAACGAATTACGAAGGCATTCTTTGTCGTCGGATGCAACGCTCGAGCATTCGAAGAACGAAAAAAACTTGCGTATTTGCATTATTCGTTACAAAACACAACACAACACACACATCCATAAAGAATTTCTAAAGATTTAATTTTTCTCGCGTTATCCGAACGCTTTTAGATAACTTTTTATTACTATTGCATTAAGTAAGAGTCAAGAATGATAATATTATGGTCATGCAATATCTTCGCATCGCGCGTTATCGCATTTTTTGCTTTATGAAAACCGCGACGAGAAGCCGAAGAAAGTTGTTAGACCTTAATATGTTAGCTCAAATTCTTATGTTTTTACAATTTATGATGATTATACTATTTCTTTGTTAACATGAATAATGCATGAAATTTAAAAAGCATATTTACGCGCACACGATTTGTATCCATAAAAGTTAAAAATGCAGCGATACATCACAGCCATAAATAATAAATGTTTCTCTATGCAATTTCAAAGTTAATTATTTACTTGGGATTCAGATTGTGCATAAAATTTTTATCCTACAACACGAATACACTTGCCGCGCATGAATATAAGTTTACCCGCTTGGTAATACGTGCATGTTTTTTTGAAAATATAAAAAATTATTATTTCTAAGAATATAAATATTTTTATTCATAAAAATCTTGTTCGTGTAACAAAATTTTTATCCCATCTTCGTTTAATACCTAGTGCATATTTTATATTTATAATAAAATGGTAAAACATCGTTAAACAGTCGCATGGCAAGGGTTATAAAAATTTATCACCAAAATGATAGATTTTTATGCGCGTGACTTTACTCTGAAAAATAAAACATTATTTTGTGTGCAACTGCGTCCGCACGCGCGCGCATGTGTGAATTTACAAGTATTTCCCACACAATGTATGTTAATTTTTCAAATAATAATTTTCACCATCCACAAACATAAGTTTTAAATTATTTTATACCTAAGTAATGGCGCTGCAATTTATGTATACGTCGGCTAAAATGCCTGTTCGCGCAAAGTAGTTTTAATTAGATTTTCGTTTGTCAAAAAACATGTCTTTGGAACTTGTAGAACCGAAAATTAAAGAACTTCTTCGATTTCCTGGTCTCCTTGTCCGCTTCACCGTTAAAAATCATATTTTTCTCTTATCTCAGATACTTTTTTCAGATATATCTCTAAATAAAATGAAGTTCTTTGAAAGAGTCTAATAAAATTTATCAAAGTTGTAATTTACTTATGAAATATATTTCTATTGGTGTCGACAAATGTCGCTGTTGTTAAAAACATTTAAAACAATTTTAGCGTTGAATTGTTAATAAAAGTTAAATATTTTACAAAATATCTTTCATAAAAATTAGTGTTTTTTACAGACCAAGTGTTATTGTATCACTGGATATTGAAAAACTTAGAAATTTATGTTTACAACTACTGTACGAACATTTTTTAGTTTAATGCCACGTATTAGTACACATATTTTGCATTCGTGCATTCGCAATAAATAATAATCGTATCTTTGACTCAATCGTTATAAATTTTTATTCAGTATTATGTACATACTGTTAAAAATTAATACATTATGATAATAATTATTGAAAATTTTACATTAAAATTTCTTCGATTACATTTGCGAATTTCATTTTACAACTCCTAGCCTTTTTACTTCACAAGAAGTTACACGAACTTCTACTTCCCTCATCCATTTTACCACTTAACGGGTTGTTCATTCTTTTTCTTTGTTATTTTTATTAGCATTTTCTTTATTCGTTATTTAAAAAAATTATATTTATCAAATCGTACAAACGATAATAATTGTCATGATGAAACAACGAGTAAAAAAATATAACAATAACAATAACAATAATATAAATATAAATATAAATATGAATAAAAAAAATTATAATAATACAACGAAAACGATAATGATATAAACAATATTTTGGTGATTCTTATTTTTTATTTACTTTTTTCTACAACTAAGATTTATAACCTATAACTAATATTTTTTTCTTTAAAAAACTTTTATTATATATTTTCTTCATTTATTTTTACTTGAAATATTTATTATTAAATTCTATTAAAAATTCAAAAAAATATACATTATATTTTTATGGTAATAGTTAATATAAATTTCAACAAAGTCTAAAATAATTAATAATTAATGCTATTTTGTCTCTTAAAATTTTAATAAAGGTATCGTTAAACTACTCATTAAAAAATGGAGAGCAAATTTATTAACTTGCTCAAATGCTAAAACAATTATTATTAACGTGGAACATTTTCATTTTTTTAAATTAGTTTTAGCGATTAAATTTACAAGAATATTAATTTTAATTTAGGATTTATTACTTTGCAAGAAATTGCATGTAAAAATGTTTTTTAAATAATAAATAAAATTAAAAAGAAAATGTCATCAAAGGTTTATTTTACATTAAAAAATTTACACTAACGCGTTCGTACACATGAAATGAAGAAAACACAAGTTAGAGAATTAACGAATTTACACTGTAAAGTTTCTAAAAAAGCAATAAACGAGATTCAATAAAAAGTAAAGGCATTAAAAATTGTTTCAAACATTAGGAAAAGCGCGAGTACGCGAACAAGCGGCCAGTAGAATTTGAATTTTCCCGCTGAGTCGAGTTTGGGAACCAATCGCCGCAACGAAAAAGTCGAATACCACCTCTCGATAACTCATGTTCGCCTGTTACGACATAACCGTTTCGGGATTTTCGTTCCAGCATTTCGTTCCCACATTTTGTTCTTCCGCAAATTTCTCTTAGGCGGTGTTGTGTGTTACATCCACCCTCTCACTCTTACCTTCGAAATAATGCGAAAAAAGGCAGCGCAGAACCAATGAAAGAAGAGCTCGCGCGTAAAGACTTAGAGCCAAACAAGCTAGAAATGCAAGTTTTGCTTTTCATTCGCGCAGTGCTGTACGAAAGAAAGTCTCGGGGGTGGGTAACTAGAGAGAGAGACGAGACCATCAGTTGGGGAGGATAAGCTGCGCTCGACATTCCTCCTGGGGAATTATGCTTTTCTAATGAATACAGCGATTCAATGTCTCATTCGCGTCTTCGTTCAGACATCTTTTAAACTTATTTCAAGTACCTTTTGACAAAATGACGTCCCATTTATTGGTTACTCTCGTCATTTTTGCCTTTTATATTCGCTACGGACGTGCTCCTAACTTTAATTAATAGTTACATCTTCAAAATCCACAACTTATTCTTAAGTGCATGCAACATTTGCTTGTCTTGTATTTGTAAAATGTTTATAATAAATTTAAACAATGCACGATAATGTTAAATACTCTTTTCGCGTATTAGAGTATTAAAAAATTTTTTTTTAATACAGTAATTTACAATTCGAATTATGATTGAAAAGCAAAATTGTTTATGTAACAACGGTGTCTATTAATTACATCTAACATCTGTCATCATCTTATTGCGCTAAATTCAAATTCTAGTTTTCGTTAAATTTAAGTTTCATTTATTTGCAGTTCTTTTTTGCATAAAAGATTAACGCGAAAATTTGTCCAACCATATTCTATGTACTTATTTCATAACTTGTATGTTTTTTAATTTCTATTTCTTCTGTAAGAGACATTAAAATGGTATCTATTATAGTCTAAAAGAAGATATGAATGAGACATGGAATCGCTAATGTTATCAGGAGAACACGATCCGAGAAGAAGTCACCCCTCAAAATTTTATATAAAACGAGACATTTTCTTAGCGTTTTATTATTAATTTTGCTTACAAAATTTATGACGTAATACACTAATTTGAACTACTTGCGACAAAAGCACGAAAAAGCACGACGTTCATTAATTATATTATGTTTGAACGAACGTCTAAATAATATAACGTATTTGCAGGACAAATCTATTTACACGATTTAATTAATATTATCCATTAAAATATCAATTAAAATATAAATCCATTAAAATAATGTATATGTATTTTACGAACGTTGTTATTAATTAAGAAGAGATACTTGCGTGTACCTAATTTATTAGTTATGATAGACGGTAAATATTTGACATTTGAAGGTTAGAATCCATTTACTACGTATTGAATCAATATTTTTTATTTAAAACTTGTCCGCGTAACATCCGAGATGAGACGTCCGAGCACTAGATATATTAGGAAATTATGATATTTAAATACATATTCCATTGCTATTCTTTATCTTTTAACTTATACTAGTATTTTCAACTTATCTTATCGCCGGCATACAATTTCACATTTTAAACTAAAATTTATCGATTATAATTTTGTTATCATTTATGACTTATTTTTTAATTCATTTTTTATTTCAATTGATTATTGTTATCCAAGTTAATAGACGATAAATTGAATTTTATTTTATAGCTTACAAGCTCCCTAATGTACTACGAGGGTTAACGCACGTAATGATTTAAGTTCAAATTATTTAATCATTAAGGACCGACCGTTAATTAAGTTAATCTTAAGTACTGTGTAATTATTTAATGGTGTATTTTATTATTATTCTTAATTGAATTATTATCCTCGGCAATAATCGCAATCCCCTTATTTTTTACGAGTTATCCATCTAATGAACATTATTTTCAAATTGGCCTTATAATTTTTAAAACCATTTATTGGAAATATCAGATTTATTAATAGTTAATCACTGTAAAGAATTTACGTTCTTTTCTTGAATTTACTGAAAAAAAAAATTGCTTACCAATCAGAACTCGCTATATAAAAGTCCTTCACTATTTTCTATTTAATACTACACAAGAGGGAGGGAAAGAGAGATAGAGATAGAGAAGAGAGAGAGAGAGAGAGAGAGAAATGTAATTACGTATACAAGTCGTTTTAAAGCAATTATTTCAATGAATTAGATTTGGTATAAAATTAAATAATAAAAATTTCACAAAATTCGTTTTGTTAATAAGAATAATAATAAATTAATTGCTTTAATACTTGCTTCGGTTCTCTTGCGTTTCCGAATCTAATGTATTTATTATCCGTAGCGCTATTTTGCTAATGAAATTTCATTTTTAATAATGTTGGCTAATTTATTAATAACGACTGTTGTGCAATTATTGTAGAATTAAATTTTTTAATCTAATTTATGTGTGTTGGATAATTAATAAGTTGAAATTAAAGGAATTCTTTATGGAAAGTTCAATTCAAGTTTAAAGCAAATAAAATGAACACTCCAAATAAGAGGCTTAAAAATATTTATTGAACAGCAGATTAAAATATTTTATGGTAATGAATATAATATTAACGAAAATTTGTGAAAATTAGTTAATAAATTGTAAAATAATGCACAGAATTTCATTTGAATTTAAAAAATACCTTCTCTATATATTTAAATAAAGGTAGTTTTAATCGCGACCGGATGTTCTGTCACTAAATCCAATTAATTTTATAGAAGTTAATTTTAAATTAAGAGCCTCTAAAAGGATTATCAAGCGAAAATATTAGCATAATATTATTAAAATATATACATTATATCTTACTTACTTGGGAATTTATACTTTACCTGCTAATTTATAGGAAAAAAGAAAAATATTAAAAATTCTTATCAGAAATTAATGAGAAAATGAATTTCATAAAATATGTATCTACATATAATTATAAAATATTATTAATCCTATTTTAAATTATAACGTACTACATACACTATCGAAGATATAATAAAATATTACTTTACTTTTTATTACAAGTTCCTTATTCTTAATTAAGTAAGGTGATTTATTTTCCAAGATAATGTTTATAAACTAAATGAAAGTTTTATATTATTGCTTAAATAAGAAATATTTTAATGCATTTAAATGTTAAAATGATAACAAATTAATACGGAAATACGTAGTATATTTAAGAAATTATTACGTTGTATCATTCCCTCTCTCTCTCTCTCTCACTCTGTCTCTCTTCCTAAATTATGTTATGTTTTATCAATATTGTTTTAATATTTATAAGCAATGTTAATAACTTTTCTTTGCAACAAAAGTGCAAATTTTCTATAAATATTAGAGAATTAATTATACATGTGTTACTTTTTATGAAAATTTTAATAATCTCTTAATACAATAGGATCCGATAAGCGTTGAATAAATTATAAAAGCTGATATGGATAGACTGAAAAGGCGTTTTATTTCCGTCTTTAGATTAATCATTTAACGGTTTATCCAATTTAAAAATCTATTTTCCTGTTATATTTAAACACTAATATCAGTTCATTAATTTCGTTAAAAAATCATTGTAAAAATATTCGAGAAATTTCTGTACTAATTAAAACTTTCGTTTTGTAGTAAATTACACTTCCTACATAAGCGAGAAGATTTATGTAGTCGTTTTTAATATCATTATAAAATAATGATAGTATTGTAAAAATAAGATAACAGCCGTATTAATTATCTAAAAAATAATAACTGCTGGGAATAAAACAGAACTTTACTTTACCAACGAGAAGATATTGATATCTCAATCATTATGTTCTCTTAATACGACTAGTGAATCGACGTCTCGTTTCAAATGTTCTATAAGAGTTCTTAAGGGGTTAGTTTAGCTCGTATAGCAGACGATTGTGTAGCCGTGCGAAAATAAAGCATCAAATTAATCTTTCTTATAGGCGAAGAAGATGGTTTATTTACAGAAAGATAAATCTATCGTTTAGTAAATGTATTAAGCTTTAAAAATCCATTTGTTTTAATTTTTTTTTCAAATTCGCAGCTCACGAGGTTGCAATGACATATACCAATGTGCTTTTTCATCTTTTAAATTATTTGAATTTACATTTTTAAAGTACAAACTTTTCCTAAAATCATGTGTATTTTTGTTCAAAATCGAGCTTTAAGTTAAAATTTTAGTGGAATTTGTTAATTACTGAAGTTGTTATGCGCGATTATTTTCCGAAGGAATTTTGTAAATTCAAGGTAATCTAATAAAAACTTAATTAATACAGGAGGAAAGTTTAAAAGTTGACATCGTAATGCAATGAATACAAATGAAATCGAATAAAGTATATCAAGCAGAGAAGCGATGGTTGCTTAAGAGTTACTGTACTTTAACACCACATTCGATTGACACAAATAGGACGAAAATGACAATATCGTTGATCCAAAAACAAACATCGTTAGTGCGGCCATGAACATTATTACATCGTTGGTGGATGTAGGAGTGTGTGCAGGGAGGAATTACGCAAATTTTGCGTTTCAAATTTATAATCCACAAATCGCAAACGTCGACATTAACCTGGACAATACTGAAAAGAGTATCTATCTTTGTCAATCCCGCGATAACAATTTCTGCCACAAATACGCAAATTAAAAGTCGAACGATAAATAACGATAAATATCGATAATTCTTTCGGTACACACAGCGGATTTTTTGCGCGATCCTCGAAAAATCTTATTTAAAAGCATTCGAAAACGAAAAGTCGAAGGTTCGGTCATAATCATGTACTCCTTGTACCCCTAGCAATTCGATACCTCGATCGCTCCTCAGTTCAGAGTGTCGGCGGCGACGGATATCCTGAGCAGAAGTGACGTTCTCGTTTTCGATTCTCGTAAATGCAGACATATCGAACAGGATAGAAAGAAATGGCATCCGTGTCTGGCTTACCATGGCTTATCAATATCTACATGCCTCGAGATACTAATATTAGCAAACTGTATAAAAATCCCGATAAGTTAATATTGCAAAATAAATATTAATAATAAGTAAAGCGTTAAAAATTGCAAAAATCGTAAAAATGGAGAATTTACTTTTTCACGTTAAAGTCATGCAAGCCTGGTAATTAATTATACAAATCATATATATTACATTTTAATAATGTTTAACAAGAAATAGAACTGCTGCTTTATTTAAGTTCTGTGTAGGTGTGGCTGGAAATTAAATGAAACGCACGTAAGAGGAAGTATAACAAGAAGTACGTTTACGTGACTAGCGGTGCTTTTCTGCTTCCCTGACACATCTGCAGATTCTATGTCTCAAACATTGTCCAGACAAATTTCAAACATCAATTTTGTCCATATGTCTTTCTTGTAACTTTGCATGTGGATCGTCCAATTTACAATTTATTTTTATTTTGGGAAATACATTGGATTTATATAACCGAAACTTGTTCGGACGTTTTGCTCTCATTCGTTCGTTCCATGTATTGCAAGATATTATTATTGTTACAATAATGGCGATAATAAAGTATAACCCTCTTATTCTGTATATCACAATCGGATTTTCAAAGTTTACAATTCTTTAAATAAATGGATACACCTGAAAGGAATAGATTTGTAAGGCCCACGAGGAGCCCGAGTTTAGCTCTAAATGTCTCAAATACGTGTTTCGAGTGAAAACGATAAGTCAATTACCGACAAACGGAGGTTATATTTAAAAACGAGGCATAATAACAATAGGTTGTCTAACAATACTACTCACTGCTGTAACATGAAAAACACGAACTGATTTTTCGTCATGAAAACAGGAAGAATTGCAAGAAGAGGGAGGAAACGGGAAAGAAAAAAAGGCCAAGTTCCTTCGACTCTATGGGCTCTTAATACAGTAGTCGATCTAACGTATTATTCTTACGTCATTTTCGACGTTTTTCGAATTTCAATCGTGAGAAACATCATAGCATTGGAATTGTCAAACGCGTTCCTTTTATTTCCTGTCGGCCTGATAACTCCATCGATTCGATGTTTCATTCTTCTTTCGTTCAGACTATTTGTTTGTCCGACATCTTATTGAAAAAGTTGAAAGCAAATCAACGGCTTCGAGCGAATAGAATTATACGGCGAAGCTAGTGACAAAACTTATACCATTTTTCGGATGATAATTTGGTAGTGCCGCGCCAATTTTATATCCGTGGATAATATCGAACAACGGCTTCCAATATTATTTTTTCGTTCAAAGGGGCGTGTGCTCTTCCGACGACATATTACGTGTGCACACGCAAGCGCGCGCGCACATACACACGCAACACTGAAACGTGGATTTAATCACACGACAAAATTGAAAGTACTGTACTTATTTGTTTATTGCTCATTTCTGGAAGGTATGTTTAAGCAATACCTGTGGTCGAATTTAACATTGAACCCTACAAAGCAGGGCTAAATAATCTTCTTTCTCTCTCGGAGCAAAGGCTAAAACCCGTTACAACGTGGGCTGCGAGCGAGCGAGACACGTGTAAAAAATGGCGCGCGCACGCACGCGCAATCATGGTGTTAAAAAGTTGAGTTTCATCATCAAAGCACGTCATCGATGATGGCTTGTGCATGTGGGCAACTCTACGCATTCTCAAGCTACGCATAAATTCACCACGATTGAGATTTAGCCCCGGCGAGCACAACTGGGTAAGAGGTCGCGTGCGAACCCCTTTTTGCAAATGCCAAGTCGAATTATCCGAAAAACGTCTGAAACGAAACGAAACGAGACGAGACGAAAATGAGATGTTGGATCGACCAGTTCAACAGGAGAGCAGGAAGATACTGGAGCACTGGCTACAAGACTTGTCATTATTTTTTCCCACTCTCGAAGGAAATTCTTTTGCCGATGTCTAAGGTACCAACTTAACCACGGCGAATTGCAATTTAGCGAAACGACGTTGATAATACTGGCTCTGCAGGATTTGCAGAAATTAATCCATAGCAATGCGATTGTCCAGCAGTTTTGTGCAAAAAGCCGAATTTGTTTAAACGATTTTTAACGAATTTTTAACGAATTTTCAACAAACTGGTTTGAACTTGTAAGATGATGAATTGCGCGTTGACATTTGAAAGGGAGGCCCGACTATTAAATATTAACAATACGGAGTCCGAATTTACCCTACGACAAGCGTTTAAGCATTTTAATTTTAATAAAAAACATCACCTACAATTATTTTTAATTTTGAACTTGTTCTTTTACGCTTTAAAAGTATAAATCGTGTAAAAATTTACTTTAATAATAGCCGAGCCACTGAAACTGGTTTTCTGTTTTCTTTTGAAAATGACTAAATTATTCCATCAAATTAATTTATCTCAAAAATCTTTAAATGTCACCAGCGAATAGCAAAGTATTTTCTCTTTAAATTAGAAACTTAAACACATCTCGAGCTTTGAATGCATTACCTTGCAATTTTATTTAAAATTTTTACTATTAATATTTGCAATTAAAATTTTAGTGGAAAATATTTTAATACTCTGGTGGTAACAATACGTACCTGAAATAATGCTTATATTTATAATCGCATCTACATTCTTCGTAAAATTATCGGAAATAATCAAACCGATGAAAATAAAAAACCTTGTTATAACATTATTTAACGACGGCATTCAACAATTCTCTCATGGAGAAATTAAAAGAATAAACGAAAAACTCAAAATTATAAAAAAAATAGAAAGTATTTATACCGAAAAAATAACTATGAAAACAACTTGTAGTATTAGGAAAAATTTTTTCAAGAAACGTTATAAAAATAAAATGAAAATGTTTTCAGCATTGATGAAGAGAGTAAGTTTATTTTGCGCAGAAAAATGTGGTTTACAAAAATACATCCGTTATTGAAGAAGTGAAAAGGAAAGATGAGAGACTCAAGAGTAATAGGAATATATTTGAAATGGTTTCCAAGGCTAGATTTAAGTACAATAAGCTATACAGTGGTAGATGAAGGTAAAAAAGAAAGAATAAAAGCATTGATGAGGGTAAAAAATATAAAGAGAAAACAAGCGAATAAAAAAACTGTTTATTTGAGATTGTACAACGAAAACAACGGACTACAATGAAGAGAAAGAAAAGAAGGTGAGCAGAGGAAGGAGAGCGAATAGCAAAGGCTAAGCTAAAGAACTGATTTTAAAAAAACTGATAAAGCTTATAAAAACAAAAAACAAAAGAGTAATTGAAATTTTTTAAATATAAAGTAACATACAATAAAATAAAATACAAGGTGAAAAAAGTAATGTACTCAAGAGGAACGATAAATAAAATTGAAAGCGTGTAAAGAATATATGTGTACGAAGATGAAGCAGCATTAAAAAATAATTAAAAGATATATGATCTGCGAAGCAAAATAAAACTACATAAAACGTATATGTTGATGGAATAGGAAAGGACAAGCATCTGTCAGGTTGCAGTCAAAAAGATTCGGAAAGTAAAGGCTAAGAAATATTAAGGATAGTAAAAGAGCGAGTATAAGAGTAGAGAAATAACGAAAACCGTTAAAGGGAAAGAAAACAGGAAAATATTTAAAATTTTTACCGTTACGAAAAGTTAATGAATTAACTTTAAAGATCATAAGCGAACAGCGTTCAATCCAAAGTTGTATTAGTTTCTAAAATAATAAAATTTTAATGTTTTAACTTTAAAATGGTTGAAAGCGCACGACACATCCGCGCCTGTAACGAGTATTAAAAAATTTAAGGTTAAGCTAAAAAATAACGAGGCGGCAATTGCATTCGAGAAATGTACTTTGCAGAGGGACGAAGAGACAGTCGTAAAAAGAAGACAAAAAAATTAAATACGTTGAGAGTGAAATATAAGAATGTAAATAATTGTATCAAGTAACAGTAGAAAAAAGGAACGTTTTAAAAATGTCTAGTAGTCTGGATGAGGGTCGATTGCGTGTAAAAAATGAAACACCTTAAGCATTAAATTCAGAGATTGCGATTCCGTCTGTTGCGGGACAAAGAGCATCGATTACAATGGCATTTTTATTCTGTTGGCGTTCGGTGAACTGTTAAGAATTTACTTGCAGCTATTTTTGATTTATTCAGCCTTTATCTCGACGTGAAAAATACCCACGAGAAACGCACAATGAATTCTCTCCGAATTAAATATCAATGTTGTTCGTTGAGTAAATTTTAATAACGTCTAATAGAGGAGAGGAGCGCGATAATGAATAAAACAACTGCAATAATGTTGCGAGAGAAGAGAGAGAGAGAGAGAGAGAGAATCGTCGGGATCGCATTAAGTTAATGAAAATGTGCTCGTTATTATTGACAAGATTACAACTGAACTATTTACATGCAATTACCGTTTTCGCGACGGACGTCTTCTAACAGTATTTCGCCCAGTCACGCACTCGCGTCATTCCCTCCAGTCACGACTAACATCGTTCTTAACAGATTCGCACATCCTCATCCTTTCATGCCATGTACGCTTTCGTGTTCGCTCGTCGCTCCCCTCCTCTACCCCTCCGTACTTTTCCCAGCTGAAACAACGTTATTCTAATAAATATTTATAAGACCAGCGCGCTTTATTCGCCCGTTCGTTCACGGCCCGAAACGCATCGAAGCAACGCTTCGAGTATCAATCAATTGTCGCGCGCGGAACAACAGTTTCGATCACTTTCGGGACGCTTTCTTATCTCGCGCAAAATATTTGTACCTGTGACCCCCCCCCCCCCCCCCAATAACCCCGGGCCTGCTTCGAAAATACGCGATCAAGAGCGTGGCTTTTAAACGTGGGATCTCGCGCAAGCAGCGGAACACATCCCCACTCGTGAATAAGTCATAAGTTACAACTGATTTTAGTTTGGAGTAGTGCAGCTAAACAGAGTTAATGCCGGGCGGCGATGCTTAGTTGCAGCCTCGATATGATCGCAATGAACTTTGTAACGGTGCGGGCTGCGGCCCCTGTTCGCTGCATTCCCTCCACACACAGTTACCCGAGGTTCGGCGAGCAGCGATTATTTATCGCGAACAAAAGACACTCGGATAAAGGATTGAGCGGAGGATGTCGTGGCTTTGGGAGCTTTTGTATCTCGCCGAGCCATCGCTCGGCCCCGTCGATGATATTGCGCGGCGATTCCTGCGTTCGCGCGCGCAAAAGGTCGAGCCCTTAAATTGCTGTGCCGCTATCGTCGCGGATCGATGAATCATCGTCAACAACAGTCGGACTACTATTCGTTTGGACTCGCGAGTACAATTTATACAGACGACGACGCGTCGACTTTAGATGTACTCCGCACGATACATACATTTGCATAAATTCGAGCTGCACTTCGAACCGGTGCATTTTAAATTTATAACGTTTAATGTCTTCGCGCAAAATGTAAGCTTAATTATCGGAATGCGCGTCGTAGTTTAAAATTCATAAACCAATTATAATTCGAAGCGCACAATTGCCGCGTTGCCTTGTTTTCCTCCAATTAAGTATAAACAACGTCGAATCAACCACTAGTTATGCGATGCGATAAATAATAGACCGCGGCATCCAGTCGCAGTTGTAATTACCTCGATAAAAGCGGCACGAGAGCCGGTTGGCGTTTTTACGAGCCTCGCGAGCTTAAATCAGCTGCGATTTCGCAAAATCGGCCAAACCTAAAAAGGCAGCCCTCGTTGGGGGACGCGCGCGATGCGTAACGTAGCCGAAAAACGGCTCCCCGCATCCTAGACTCTCGAGGGCTTAGCCCCGTCTACGACTACTCGAGATAAGTCGAGGAAAGCGAACAACCCGAGGGCCCGATCGTCGAATTTCATAAAAAGATAAGCTGCTTATTTGGCGCGGCTCGACGATCGGCAATCCGGTTACTCTGAGAACCGAATCCAAGCTTTCACAACTGCATTCGGCGCTAATGTCGGTTAAGCTTTCGACAAATGGACAGCTTATCCTGTGAAAATCGTGTAAAATTCGTCTCGGCGCGCTATACCTGGGCTCCAGTCTGGCGGGGCGGGGAGAGGAACAGCTACATTTGTCGAATCGACGACGAGCCCCACCGGCTGGGAAAATTTGCCTTCGATAAATAAGCCAATAACCGAGTCGGCCTCGCGCGAACTTTGGCACGCGGGGGAGTGGATTTACGTGGCCGTCCTCGAGGTTCCGGACGAGTCGCGACTACTGCTGATAATCATAATTTGCGCCCCGGAACGTCCAAAGTTGCGACGAAACTCCGCGGGCTGTTTTGGGTTGACGTCGACTCCCTTAGACACGTCCGTCACTCGGGGAGATTAATCCCAGAGCCGATCGGACTTTTAAATCCGACACGTTGTGCTCGCGTGATGCCGGAGTCGACGAGCCTTTGCTCTGCGTTTCGAGGCGAACGTCGAGATTAAATCTGGCGCTCGCGTGGGTATCAATGGCGAAGGTCGAACCTCACCGCCGTCCAACGACTTCCGACAAATTTCGTAACGCTCTTTCAACCCCTCTTGCGTCTATTCTATTCCGTCTTCCGTCTTTTATTGCTCTCGTTGTGCCCGGACGTGACCGTCCGCGCCGAAATTCGGGCGCAACCGTTTTGAGTGCCTCGAACGTAATTCAATCGACTATTTTCGTTTCTTTCCCATTTAATTGCGAAATTTACATTTAAATGCGTATATCCAAGCCAAATAGAACTCGAGATTTTATCGCAACTTAACGTCTCTCATCCTTTTATTTGCTCGTCTTACACTTTACGCGTTAGACTTTATTACTATTTCTTCCTCCTCCTCCTCCTCCTCTCTTTCTTCCTCTTTATACTTAAATTTCATCCATTACCATTGTTCGTCGGATAAGATTTTTTGTAATACGTTATAATCAGCTAGGCTTATCCAATCAAGAGCATACCGATTATAAATCACCTTCTTTTATTTCTGGGCGTGAATCATGCGTTAGATTAGCGCTCGAATAAAGCCGTTGGATCTTTCTTTGTGTGCTGCAAGATAAACTTCTTAGGTACACGTATGATCCTCTGAACTGATTTACTATTCCACCTTATCTCGCACGAACGGAAAAAATAATTTATACCTCAATTTTTTGTCGTTATTTCTTTAATGCTTTATTTTTGCTATTTTTACGTCTCCTCGGAATGTAGCGGCCACTGAATAAATGCCTCGCAAACTATTTGCCGTGTAGAACATAAAGATTCGTTAGCTCAATTAGTAGGTTTTATCTCGTTTCACCGAGCAACCGATAAATTTTCCAGAGCTGCTTTTCTCCCGAGAAGCCGGAGAGACTCGAAATATTAGTTGACTGCAGCAATCAATGCCTGCGCGTGGTTGACAAAATTAAATATTATTAAGCATCGATGTCGGTGTCCGTTCGATTAATCGTATGCTTTGTGGTACTATAAAAATATACGATAAAAATGCGCGTCTGATTGATCGAGAAACGCAATAATCGTTCGCGACTCTGGCAACTGAGCTTATAAGCGACCGCATTCTTGCATTTGCAAATGGCACGTCTACTTTAACGTTTCCGAGAGCGTATGCAATTGTTTCTGTATTTTCGTGCCGTCGAACGAGCATTTAGTAATTTGCTTAAAATAAAGCAATGCCATGTCGTCGATTTCAAAATTTTTTTATCCGAAAACACTCGCGAGACATTAGAATAGCCAAGTGATTCCGGCGTTACTCAGAGTTAATACCCAAGTTCTAAGTAATTGGGAAAAAACTTGCAAAGAACAATGAAAGAAAAGCAGAGCTGAAAATAAACTCCGGTGTCTTTTCTTTAATTTCGATTGAAAGCTGAGTTAAAAGAACATAAGTGCAACGAGACCGTAAATGTAAAAATGAAAAAGTCGAAGGGATGGCGATTGTCTTCGGATTTGCTCTGGTCGTCGCGCGGTACCCAACAACGGCTCCGGATTTCCCTCCCAAATGCAATCCTAAAAATTCTTAAAGTAAATTTGAAAGTTAAAAAATGGTGCTAATGGCGCTAATAAAAGTAAGAGCGATGTAAAAATGTCGGGGACTC
The DNA here is from genome assembly GCA_018907185.1 of Platyscapa corneri. NCBI lineage: Eukaryota > Metazoa > Arthropoda > Insecta > Hymenoptera > Agaonidae > Platyscapa > Platyscapa corneri. The sequence goes on along the minus strand of JACCHW010000010.1, from coordinate 3,228,678 downwards.
GGATTTCTCTCCTCTTCGATTAATTAGGCGCATTCGGCTCCGTCGTCTCGTCGCTCGGGGGTGGCTTTATTGCATATTATTTCCCGTCCAGGATGGAAATATAATTGCGGCTCGGTTTCGCGGAACAATGGCTCGCGAGCCCAAGTTTAATATTCCGCGCGTTCGCTCGGAAAGTTACAATGAATTTTCGTTCCGAAAGTGGTTTGCTTTAGTTTCGTGCGAATTAGCGTTTCTCGTCCCCTTCCTTGCTTACTTTGCGCTTGTCGTCGATGACGAAGTTTCCCGGCAAACTCGTAATGCTGTTACCGATGCGCGAACGCGTGTAAATTCAAAAGCATCTCCTTCGCGACGGGCACGTGACGTTGTTGCCTTTTCGGTAGGCTAACGACGTTTCCACGTTCAATTCGCCTGCCCTCCCCCCCCCCTCGTCTCGAATAGATACCATACACGAGCCAACTTTACTTTTTCCCCCCATTAATTTAAGTTGATGCAACTTTAACGACGCGCGCGCGCGCGTCCCTTCTAACGATTTGTAACGGAAAAATCGCAGGTGTGCCTAATTGAAATAAACACGCGCCAGCTTAACGACGCGTAATTTTGCTTTCGGATTTTTAAGGACAACTTAAGCGACTTTAAGCGAATAACGTGCGCGCGCGTTACATTCTACTTCGGGATTATTTAAAAAAATGATACTACACTTTTCCATTTGGACGCTTTTCGCGTCGAGGCCAATTTCATCAGATCGAGAAAAATATTCGGCGTACTTTTTGATCGGCAGATGCGTCGTGATTGCTCGAAGAGGTTTTAAGCATTTTTGCTTCGAGAATCGATATTTTTTCAATCGGTTTTCTTCGGCATCGACTGTGCAGTCGTGCGTTTCTGTACGGGAAAAATATATTTCGGCTACACAACGAAGAGGAGAAAAACGCAGCCGTTTTCCGCTCGATATTTTAGCCGCGCCGGATGCATAAATCAAATATACTAAGCAAAATAGTGGATGCTTCTAAAGGTTATGCCTAAATGGTAGATTACGAGAGATTAACTTGCAACGCGTCGTTTTTAAGCTCCGAGGAGGAATGTTGTTCGTGTTCCCAGGCTGTCCGTCGGACTCATCAGCAACGCATTACGGGTTACTTTAGACACAGGCCAGAACGCACCGGAACAAGTACGTGGAACGATCGGACCGAGGTCTGCTCGTCCGAGAGTTTCATTCGCCCGTAATCGTCTTTCTTACAATCCTTGAGAAAAAACGAGAAAAACAAAGCAAGAAAAAACTAATTCGCGCTGCAATATGCTAATGCGAATAAATCGGTAAATTTGAATTTTCTTTCATTAAGAGCTGCAATCATTCCAGATCCACGCGAAACGGCGTTCCACGAAAGTATTCTCCTTCTCCTTCTTCTTCTTCTTCTCAGGGATTCGCTCGCGTGTAGGTGCAGTTTTATTTCCGTTCGAAATCCAGTTGTACTTCTCGTAAGAAAAAGCGACTGTTAGAGATCGAGTTCAACGTCTGACTAAATCCCTCCCTGATATCTCATCGCGGTCCTTGTATCAATCTACTCCGATAATTTATTCACTCGCCGCTTAATTGCTTAATATTCGAGAAAAAAGTGCGTGTAAGTCTTGTAGCGCGGCCCGTTGTACAGGCTGTTTAAATAATTTGATTGTACACAGGAAATTGTACAAGACGCACTGGCGTTTATGGGCGCGGAGAGGAGAGGAAACTCGAGGCGGGCAAATATAAGTGTACGAGGAAGACGAAAGGTGAAACCGAGGCCTTGAACTCACTTGCGAGTCAACCTCGGAGCTGCAGCATCGTTAAACTCGATTGGGAGACGTCCTGACGTCGAAGGTCAGTCTGCAGCGAATCATAAAATCCGAGTTGCGAGCTGCGCAACAAGATGCTTCGGACGGCGGCTTCGCAAACTTTAAACGCGGAAATTGGTAGGTTAAAACAAGTCCGATGATGCGAAAACTGCTTAGACGCGAGACTGACGATTGTTTGGCATCGTTACTCTACCTTAGCTTTTCAGCCGCGTTTAAAACGCATTTTAAATCCTGTGCTCCTGACAAACTTATTACCAAAATGTCCAAACATTTTTACGTTCTTTTTTCACATTCGCCGTTAAAACGTGTATTTTCCCGGCCTTTTTATTTCAGCCTTGAAAAAAGCCAATTTCAAAAGCTCGCGGTTGCTCCGAAAATTTCGATTTTACTCGCGCTACATTGAAATATAAGCGAAATCGATACGAGCAAAATAGCGCCAACTTTTATATTAACAGTATTGGTGAGATATAAAAATAACGGGCAACGAAGAATTGACAGTGTGGATGCTGGATGAAGAGAAGGACGCGCGTATTGTGCAACAGCGGCGACAAAGGAATGACGAAACACGTATTATGAGAATGCAATAAAACAGGGACCTACACAAAGAGCTGGAGAGAAATAACGAAGGAAGAAAGAAGGGATTTTAATATATGTATATATATATCTATTATATATTATAGAAGGTTCACTGGAGCGGAGAAAGAAGGACGGAGGGAGAGATGCGTCGTAAAAAGGCAACAGTAGGAACACAGAAGAGAAGAAAATCGAGATAAGCGTGCAAAGTCGTGTGCACTAAACGCAATAATCTAATTATAAGCTTAATTCAGCGATTGATATAAATACATCGTGTAAATAAACAACAATAATGTATGGACGATGTAATGATTGATGGAAGCCCTGCCGATATTGTTGGAAAAAACCTGTTTATTGCACTAAGTTTAAGCAGAGGAGTGCACAGATTGACCAACACTGATCGACGCAGGATGCACGGGGTTGTCTCAACATTATCAGCTGTTAACAGCTCGCGTCAAAATAGTAGAGTAGCTTTGCGCGATAAATAATAAACGCGCGCGCGATTCGTGCTTCGCGTAGCTTCGAAAGCTACGCGATTGTGCATCGTAGAAAAGGACGGTGCGATAAGCCGGACCACAACAGCAATTTCCTCCCGAGCGAGAGGAATGCTACGAGACTCTAAACAAAGATGGCGTAAATTGTCGCAATTAATAATTGGAGTGAATAATAAATAGAAACATAGCGAAAGGCGGGGTGAACCTGTCGGCGATTCTGGACTCCTGGTACACCGATAGATCCGACTCTTCATTCCTGTCTTCCTTCGGACATCTTTCAGCATCTTTCTGCTTAAGTAAACACGCGCGCGTACATGTGCGTGCGCGTCGATACGAGCCTCGCATGTTTACGCATGTATAATGTATATATTATTTAAGCTATAAAATGATCGCAGAGCGGCGATAGAGTGAAATTCCCATTACTTCCTGAGATCCTAATAAGTCGACTTCTTTGATTCCTCATTCTTGTCTTGTTCCGAGCATTTTTCAGACAATCTATTTGCAATTTTGCATCGGCCCCGATACAAAATGTGTGCTTCGTACAAAGGAGCAATTGTCGAATAAAGTCCGGCTCCTTGCAACTCCTGCGCTCCTGGTAATTTACTCTCGTTGATGTCTCATTCTTATCTCGATTCGGACCGAATATTACGAACTTCTCGATATTGTATATATTGGAATCGACTTTAAATGTCCGACTCGAGACTATGGACGCGCCTATTACGATTTTCTATTTTTTTCTCTTTTCTTTTTTTTTCCTTTTCAATTTTACGATCGGATCCCAAGAGACGCGAATCGGCCGAGTAAAGAAGCAAGAATCGAATTGCGAAACGAACAAAAAAGCAATCGATATGTGAAAAAACTTGTTATTTTGTAATTATTATCTTTGTAATGTTAACACACCTTATTGGTTAAGTTACGTTAACCTAAGATCAACTTCTATGAATTATTAATGGACGTTACATTGCCTCAACCATAATCGTTATTAAATGCAAATATGTTATTTTACCTGTTCGTTTCGATATGAAAGATAAACCTGTTTTAATAATTTAATCCAAGGCGATATTTATGAATAATATTAATATTTGAATTGGAATGTTTTACGTTGCATTTAAAGTTGAGTTTAAAGTTCGGATAGAACTGCAGTCCATGAATTTTTAACGTTTATCGAATCTCACATTCGAAGCGTAAAATTTATTTAAAAACCATTGAAACCAGAAGCGGATCGATGTAAAGTTGAACAAAAAACGTCGAACACGTTGGTAAAAAACCTGCAGCTATTGAAGAGTGGAAGAACAAAACAGAATCCAGCGGTGCTCAAGAACAATTTTATTAACTGCCATTCCAGAGTTTTGCGTCGCATTAAATAAAACTCATTCAGCTGATGATTATACGACAAGATCTACGATCTCCAGCAAAATTGACTCGTAATAATAAAAGCGTAATTTAAATTTCTTTTTATAGCAAAGGATAAATTTTTAATTTTATAAGAAATTATGCAAATGCATTTTCGGTGTCAAATCAGGCGATAATAATTCAATTTGACAATATTTTATTAGGAACGCGGATGTTGATCGAAACAGCGAGTTAATTATTAAAGGATAAATAAAAATTTCATTAAGTAATAAAAATTTCTTACTGGTAGGGATAAAAAATGGGATAGGAACTTCGCATGGTAATCGGTAATTAATAATAAATAGAACACCTATTCCATGTACGTTTAAAGGTGTAAGCTTCATTGGTGTTTTATGACAACTTATTTTTATTGGTCATTGGTAATTTATTTAACGTTTTGCTAAATTATACACGCAACTCGAGTCCAACAATCCGATTTGTATAATAGCGGCTGATTATTTATAAGTAGAATTGCAAGTGCATACACGTATATGACGTCAATATACCGCAAAAGTTCCTTCATTATCCCAGCGTCAATAAAAACAACTCGTCAACTGACGAAAAGTCATTGAAATCGTTAAAAAATTTTTGCTCTCGAATATCTAATAAACTCTTTTTAGTTCACGCTTGTACGTAGATTCGAATGGTGTTTATTTGCTAATTAAAAATAATCAATCATCTACAAGTGCAATTAACTTATTAAAACTGTTAAAAAGAGACTCGATTATTGCCTGTTTGAAATATTTTACAAGTGCAAAGCAAATTAACGCAATTTCGATACGTCGAATTTATTTAAAATTTGAAATACGCGATCCTTTAAAAATCGTTATCGTTTATTATTATTGTGATTGTTATCATCGGCGAGGAGGACAGGAAAGAAATTGAATAAATCCTTTTTCTCTGTGTTTAATTATTGAAAAAAGCCATACATAATTAAGGAAGCTTTATCAGAGAAACAAGTTTAAATCAATTTAATTATCCAGTCTATCATTACGAAAAGATGGACTTGAAAGTAATAAAAATTAACGATACATATGAAATTAGAGTTTTAAAGCTTTTCATTAATTAAAACAACGTTAATAGTTTCGAATTAAATTACTAGGAGCAATGAGGCACATGTTAAAGAACGGGAATTATAAACTCGATTCCCGTTTCATATTTTATACGAGCCTTTAATTGAAATACTTTTTTCATTCTCTCAAAGGAGGTGCAAAAAATTACGTTGTAAATAAAATGAAGTTATAAATGCACGTTGCTAATAATTATTAATAAAGCTCGGAGAGCCATTTATTTGAAGGGAAAATGAATTTCTGCAATTAAAGAATAAATATAAAAGTACACGACGTTATAGTCGAGAGATGCATGCCTGCAGTGATCAAATGACTAGACAGACTAAAAATGATTCGTATTATGTAAGTAGACTCGTTTATTTCTAACAAGCTTTTCGTCCTTGATCAAGTCCTATTCCGCCGTTAATGTGCAATCGACTTAATTAGTTTTATACACTTATGCTCATTTATATATATCGTGCTGCTCCAATTTATTAGACGAACGATTAATACGAATTCAAAATCTGTCGTTAATTTTAATATCAATATTAACGTTACGGCTCTTTCGCGTGTCGTAAATATCTCGTAAGGATAACAATTAAGATTATCGATGATAACGGTATTACTCTATTACCGATTGCACTGGAGTTGATTCGAAATTTAATGAAATTAAATGAAACGGCGATGGATTGCAATGGATCGGAAGGTCGCTAAGGGTGTCGCCGTTGCGATTGTTGTCTTGTTCGCGCTGGTCACCTGTAAAAACATGTTAAATAGTCAAGATTAAAATAAAAAATGCAGGTAAGACGCCGAGAGAAGTGGAACGTCCTGCCTTGCACTTGTCATTAATAATCGTTGTGAAAAGAATAAAAATGCAATAAGTGGATGATTTTTAAATCTAATGTTTATTACTTTTTACTGATAGAAAGTATTATTTACAATCAATAATAAGTATCTTAGTTAAATAATATGATTATTGAAAAAATGACCACAATAGTGTTCTATATAGCTACTACATAAGCATTCATTTAATAATCAAGATAGTATAGTTTAATTGTACATTCGCAAATACATAACATGCAAAATATAAGCAAGAATTACACAGAAGTAGATGTTGGCAAAATAATGTTTTGAAAGGTTAACTAAATAACACTTGCAACTTTTATACAAGCTGACATCAACAATTGTATTTCCAAGTACTTATAAGAACATTTATATATTAAATATTATAATGTATCGCAATAATCAGACATCGAATTGATGTCGCAATTGTAAAACGGATCTAAGAGCGGCTCGTCAAACACGAGGAGAACATTAATTTTATAAAATACAATGCACAGCTAAAACGGCTACTGCTACTCGCTTACTTTACTTGCTTTATTTAGTTTATTTAGTTTACTTAGTTTTTTGTTTTCTCGATTTTTATCTCAAAAAATGAAAAACCGCGCTGAAAAATTGATAATCGAGTGATTGTAGGACTGCGCCGAGAGATTAACGCATAACACAACAACAGCTCTTGTGTTGGTTGTTGTGCGGCGCGCGCGCGCGACGCATTACTTTAGATCCATTTTACATGACAATTGTTAACTTAAATATTGTTTATGATCAGTATTGCATAGTTTTTCGGATCAATATACGTGTAAGTATACACACATATGTGTGTGTATATATGTATATGTATACGCACACACATACATACGTATACTTCAGTACACTCATACCCACACATACGTACGTATGTATCATATACACATACGTATGCATCTCGAGAACATATATATATATATATACGTATGCATTTGCACGTCAGCATATGCATACGTACGTATACATGCGTATATGTATATTAGCCAAAGATGTAAAGAATACCGAAGAATACAATACTATTATTTACAATGATCTAAAAAAACATGTAGACAAATAACTATTATTCTAAAATCATTTAAGATAGTAACGATATAATCCAAGTATTGAATACTTTTGTCTACGTTTGCTGCCACACTAGGTTGGCTGCTTATTTCTTTATTATTCATTTTTTTTTTTTTTTCTTTCTTCTTTTTTTCATAAGACATTGCTCAAGGAAAACGCACAATCACAAGGAAACAATAAGGAAAATGAAAACTCACAAACAATGTTGGGACTGAAATCGTTTAATAATGAAGTCTTTGTACAGAAAACAATAGAAACGAACATAAATCATTGCAAATCACCATCATATATTAGCTTTTGATGCGCAGTGCTAGTGCTACTATTATACGCTCGATAGTTGCTAGATTTACTTTTTTAGCGTGTCTGTGTCTGTACGTGTATATCCTTCGAGAGTGTACGCGTTTTTTATTAATATTTCACTGCCTCTCTATCCGCCTTCGTCGTCAAGACTCGGTACACGCGCGCGTACATCAGAAACATAAAACAGAACAATATTTTTCTACATAAAGTATACAGAGCCTCGCACGGTCATGAAGAACAATTTTTTTCCTTCTTTTATTTTCTCTTAAAACTTTGTCCGCCGGTCGGCGAGAAAAAACGACGTGCGTCATAAGCGCCATTTTTTACTTCTTATATCATATCATATCATATTGTATCATATCATATCATATCATATCATCTTTATTCATTTTATCATCATCAAAATGGGATTCGCTCGAGATTTCTATCCGCGTGAAGTTCAACGCGGAATTACATGCGCGTCCTCGCCTCTAGGTAGAGGGGGGGGGCAGCTACTTATCCAACGCTTTCTCTTAATCTTTATTCAATAATCAATAATCAATAATAACTATGCTCGCCAGTCGCAATTATCGCTCGGAGGCTTCCTGAGACTCGGCTAAATTCGTTCGGTGGAATGCGGTTTTTCATTTTCATTTTCATCATCGTCTTTGCCTCTTTACTCTTTACTCTTTATTCCCCTCTCAATAATCTATAACTCACTTGTTTAACAAAAAATAAACTTTGGAAACGCAAACGCTACTTTCGCAGTAGGACTCGATAGTAGTTCTGATCTGGTGGTCGTCCAACAAAATAAAAGTGCACACGAAACGAAACATTTATAATTTTGATTCAATTGTAAAATCATCGTTGTAATTGCCTCTTGCGTTTCGCGTTTAAAATTTGAAAAAATAGCAATCAAAGAAGGCACTCGAGCGAATTTGCCGTGTTTCACGGGCGGATATAGAATATATTTATATTTTTTCATGTAATAATAATATTTATATGTCGTGCTTTTCCTTAATATACCACAAATCATCATCGGTATATAATACAGTATCGACTATAATTTGTTTGCCTTACGTCTTAGCCTAGATATCTATCAAATATTTCTTTTATATATGTACAATCAGAATATGAAAAAAGGGGGGGCGGGACAGTAAGTCTATTTAAAAGATTTTTTCTTTAATTTAGAAAATAAAAAAAAAAAAAAAATAAGAAGAAGAAGAAGAGAAGAAACGCACGAGAGAACGGGAGCAGAGACGCGTACGCGCGAATATTATTAACAGTGGCGACATGTTTTAGAAAATCTTTGCCTGTCGTGTCTTTTCTTTCCTGTTTTCTTTTAGTTTCCAAATGCCGTCGTCGATGCGCGGCGAAAGGAAAAGTAATAAATGCGTATCGTTCGGGGGCCCGCGCGTACGTCCGTCCGTGCATCATTTCACTCATTTCTTAGTCTAATAACAAAAAGTAGATTAAACTAGTAAACATACGAAAAAGCGCCGATAACACTTTTGGAAAAATCGTCTCAGAGCCCGAATCGACCTGTTCGTTGGTAGACGAAGTGGAAATCAGTACGTAGTACGTGAAAACGAAAATATTTAATTTCGAGAGTCGATCAGATGGTGGAGGAAATTTTACTCAAGTGCCAGTAAGCAATCGTCGCGTGGAAGTGGATTTGCTTATATTTACACTCTTCTTGAATTAATTCCAGTTGTTACCCTTACTTAAACTTCACGATACTTATAGAAAGATGCTTTAATTTAAATAAACATTCGTTTAACTAAATATTTATTTGGCTTATTCGATAAATTTGAGCTTAATAATAAAAGAAGAAGAAAAAGAAGAAGAAGAAGAAGAAGAAGGAAAAGAAGAGAAAAACAATCACTTTCATACTAAATGCATGATAAAAAATTTGATTAAATATCTCAGCTTTTCACTAAGTTCCTAGAATATTTATCATATATATGGGTGTATATATATGCATTGGAGAAGAAGTAGTAGTATTAATAGTAGTAGTTGAAGAAGAAGAAGAAGAAGAAGAAGAAGAAACACACACGCAAGTGCATACGTGTGCTGGGAAAACGATTGAAAGAAATAACATCTTCGGAATAGCAAAACATAGAGATCTTATCAGGTAGTAAACTGGTTATTCAAATTTATTTAAACTTGTTGTTAGGTCACAAAGTTAAACATTTTGATGCCATAGAAACACCGGCTCCGACTGTTCAACAACTATCATGCAAAGATAAATGAAGAGACGTAAACATCATCAACGTGGATAAAAGTGAAGTCATTGGCACTCAGGAACTGGCAACAAAATAATCAGGTCGATCAATAAAATAAAAATAAAAAAATAATAATAAAATAAAATAAAATAATAATAATAATAAAAATAATAATAATAATAATAATAATAATAATAATAATAGTAAAAACAAGATAAATGTGTATAAGAAGTCGTTCAATCGGCACTTCGAGCATACGTAATAAATGGTCGCATGCGCACGGATCGCAGAGACGCACGACATCATCATACCCTTATTATTATACAAAAATAACCACTTTCCGAAAGAGAGAGATAGTGATGAGCAACAACACAATCTCACAAAGCAAACATTGCTACGTAAAAGAAGTATGAAAGGGAGGAGGTACGCGGGTACAAGTGCGACACGAGGATGTGATTTTTTTGTTGGGAGCCGCTGCGACTGCTTGAAATATTGTTTATTTTACACGGCGACCCTTTTTTCTCCTTCGCATAAATATATTTATATATATAGATGTATGTGTATGTATAATAGCCCCCAATCAGAGCCACCCTTGAGGCGGCGAGAGCAGTCAGGAACATATATTATCGATCAACCCCATAATTCGATCACCTTCATCGTCCTCGTAATCGTAATTATCATCGTTATCATCATCATCGTCGTCGTCATCGTCATCGTCATCGTCATCATCATCATCATCATCATCATCATCATCGTAGTTTACTTAGCTTCAGCTTCGTCGCATCCTCATGATTATCGCAATAATCGCTATTTTCATTTTATCTATATAAATCTCTCTCTCTCTCTCTCTCTCTCTCTCACTCAATCACGCTCTTTAGTAAATGCCTCGGTGCGGTGAAAAAAACGCATTTATTCCAATATTTCCAAGTATATATCTTTTTGATTTGTCTCTGCAGAACGTCGGTCGGACGTTGTAACTGAAATTAAACACGAGCGGCGCTGAAAGGAGAATAGGAGATCGGCAACTCCACAACTGCACTTGGCGATACATCGATACAATTTCGGTGCGATTGTGCAATCACTTCGAGCTCCTAAGTGCATCTCTCGCGCGTTTCCGATGCCCGACGCGCGCACGCCCGTTGTTGGTGTTGCTCCCCTGCTGAAGGAGAACAACACCCGAGTCGCACGCGCGCGCGCGCGGGGGCATCGGCCGTTTCAAAGGTAATGATAATTGCTATCAAATAAATACACGTTTAGCGCGTAATAAATATTAGGAAAAACAAATATACTTTCGCGAGTATTGGAATAAATGTTCATTTGTATTGTATTGGCTACGTTTCTTTCAACGTATGCGTAGACAAGTTGCTACGTACAACCGAGCGATTGTTCGATCCAATCGACTCTCTCTCTCCCTCCGAGAACTCATTATTGTTCTGTTTCGTCCTTTAGCTTTGTCCTCTCTCTCCCTCTCACTCCTAACTACTCGCCGGAGAGCGCGCGATAAAAACAATATCGCTAGGGACTCTCTTCACTTTTCCGCCCGACTATCTATCACTTTCAAAAAGTTACAAAGGGTTATGCATCTGTACTCGTCGCTTGTGTCTGCCTCACTTCGTATTTACATGCGATTTCTTCCTTACATTTTAACGCTTCGCTTACTTTTGTTTGTCGCCTTTTTAGTTTAGTTTTCTTTTAATTTTTTTTTTTTGTCGATCCGTTAACAACTTCCTCCGTCTTTACTGTATCCGACAATCCGACATCCGACATCATATACTTTTTGCCGCCTTCTAGTTTCAAGCCCCGTGAAAGAAGTATCGTATGACTCTCTCGTGCCTCTCATCGAAAGGTGTAATAAATAGACAAAAAAAATATATATATATACGTAAATATATATATATATATCTATATATGTTTGTGTGTGTATGTATATATATATATATATATATATATATATATAATATATAAATATATATATATATATATATATATATATATATATATTAACGAGAAATTACATTATTGGCTAAAGTTAATGCATTCGCAACTTTCTCTGTCCGTATCTCCTTCCTTCTCGCTCTCTCGCTCTCTCGCTCTCTCATCCGTGTTCGTCGCCTCTTTTATTCTCTTCTCGTTCCCGGCGCGCCTTCATCGATTAGTTTTTCACGTTCGTCCGCTTTTAGAATCATTCGCTCGGTCCTCGCACCTACAGAGAAGAGAAGATAAGAAAAGAAGGCGACGGCTGCGTCTCGCTCCTACGATTCGATCAGTCCAGGGCACGAGTTTTGATTGCGTTCCCAAAAATCAAACTTCTCCGTTCCTCCTCTTCCTCTATGTACATACCAGATAAGACTTATTTTGTTATCTCAGTCGACGACGGACCTCCTCCGATTCGTCGAAAGTCCAATGCGTTTGGGTTGGTTTAATATTTCTTTTCCTTCTGTATATTTTGTGTCTTCTCTAGCTGTCTTTGTCGTTCTTACTTGACTGTCGAAAAGTTCTGCTGTGGATTCTGATTTGTCGGCACCCAATTGTGAAAAACGTCCCTGAAATTTAAAGGCCCGATTAGCAGTGGAACGCAACTACTCGCTCTCGAGTTGCCGCGCCTCCCGAATTCTCACGAGCTCCACACACATTCTCGCTTATTAAGCAACCCACCCCTTTTCTTTATATATCGTCGCGATTGATCGATTGACCGATTGACCGTCAGTCGCGACGTAACCCGAGCTTTTGCCTCGAGGTATCGATTAAAAAGTACCTCCATTACCAGTGAATCACGACACGAATTGCTTTCTTATCCGCCACGATAATAAGCAAATTCGAGACGGGCTTTTAGCAAGCACGTTTACAATTACGCGGACGGACAAAAACAGCAACGGCTCGGTTCATCGCAGTTCATTTTCATTTGTTAAAGTTGGTCACCACGGGACCCCGACACGATCCCTTACCTGCAGTGGCTGACGACGCACTCGTTGCTGCAGTACTCGTCCTCCCACTCGGTGTTAGAGATTGCGGGATTTGGGCAGCCGTGGCGGATGCAGGCGTTGGTCGGCTGCTGCTGCTGCTGTTGCTGCTGCTGTTGCTGGGCCATGGAGGCCGCGGCCGCCTGGGAACTGTTGACGGGCGGCGGACTCGAGAGCGAGTCGCTGCCTCGGGGCGGGCTCATGTGCAGGATCTGCTGCTGCTGCACCTGGACCTGCTGCTGCGGCACCTGTGGCACCAAGAGGCGAACGCCCCCGCGTTACATCGCTGCCGTCGTTCGTGGTTCGTGGTTCGTGGATCGGGGGAGGGGGCTTAACGCGCCGGTTAAACGTGACCTCTGACCGGCGATGCCCGCGGATAAGCGCCTCTCGCTTCGCTTCTCGCTCCCCGAGTCGAGTCGAGTCCGTTTTCCCTCTTTATTTTCGAACGACCGATTCCGCCGTCCTATCCAAGCTGTCAATTACCGAGTGAATTACTTTTATGGTAATGAAACGCGGCTAAGTTATTTATGCTGATTAGCGCACGCGGTGTCACTCTCCGAGTGGTAATAACAACAAAAACAATAATCATAATCATAATAATCATAATAATAGCAACAACAATAACAATAATAATAATAGCATTAATAATAACATCAACAACAATAATAATGATGGATTGCTGGTGGCCAAGTAGTGGGGGAGGGGGTGGGGGGCCAAACCCCGGCACGACGGTAAAGCCGAGCGACTAAGGAGTCTTTGTTTTCTCGAGTCTCCCCGTCTCCCCCGTCGCCGATCTTCTGTTTTCAGATTCGCGGATTCGAGTTGGCAGCGTATCAATCTTGACGAGATCAGCCCTGAAATTGCGGCGTTCCTGGGAGGGGGGGGGGGCCGCGCGTGCAAAAATTACCAGGTACTTCCGTTGGACATCGGAAACAAGCATTTGTAACCGAGACTCTGGGAGAGAATGTGCAGTGAAGTCTGGTGGCCAAAGAGGCGCGCGGTTGCCGCGTTCTTAAAAAAGTTATTGCTAAGTGCGTTGTTAATAAGCGCGTTGGTCGACATCGCGGCGGACCTTGCATTAAAGTGCAACACTCGCGAGTGCATTATTTAAGAGGGCAGACGAGCCAAGAAGGAACTTGGCTGTCGCGCGGATTTTCGAGAGCACGGGAGAGGCGTTGCGGCGTCTCACTCGTGAAAGAACCGAGGAGAGCCACGACGAGCGCAGATCGAACGCGTAACGTCTCCGAGTGCGTTATTCGATCCAATCTTCCCGTTAATTTACAGAACGATCGTTTAGCTCGTCCTTCCAGTTCTCTCTTCCTCTCCGTCTACTCCTCCCGATCGGCGTCTCCCTTCTCTTTTGCTCGGGCGCACGGCGTCGGTGGCTCTTCAAGGATTCGAAGGGAAACGCGTCTGCTGCTGCCCTCGAATGCAACGCCGCCGCGACGGCCGAGGTTTCGCACTTTTTCGCAAACCAGCCCCCCCCCCCGCCCCTGCAATTGAGCGTGGAGCTGGGCACTGGTGCACGTGTTCCGGAACGTCTTTGGCGGCTAGAGGATCACTGCTCGAATCGGAGGGCCGTTCCCGCCAAAGTGTTGACTACTGGACACGCGTCGCGAAAACAGATAATAGCAAGTCGGACTCCTTTATTCGGCCGGACACGAGCTTCGGTAGTTTTCGCACGAGTCGCGGAGGGCGTAAACCGCGTCCCTCTCAAGGGCCGGACGACTCGGGACCGGGGCCCCTGATGCCTCTGCCGCTGCCGCTGCTAAGGTCGCACGCGAGTTGTCCTATTGTGCGCACGAAAGGATAGACTTTCTGTGACGTGCGAGAGCCGAGTTCACTGACCTGCTGCATGTACTGTTGCTGCGAGACTTGCTGCTGCATGTGCTGCTGCGTCATGTGAGGAGGCGGTGCCATTGGGTTGCCCATTAGACCCTGAAAATTCAAAACACTCCGCTCTAGTCTTTCTCTCTTTTGCTTTTCCCTTTATCATTCTTTTCATGCTTTTCTGTGTGTGCGCGCACGCGCGCCTCCCTTTATTTTTACTTCATCTCTCTCGCTTCGCTTTCCCTTCTTTTAGGCCCTCCTCCCCCCACCGTCCGCGGCTCCTTTTCTTTTTCTCTTTTCTCCATTTCACTCGTATCGATTTTTTCTCCGCGCGAGCGCCTTCGTTCCCCCGCCCCGGCGCGGCCATCCCCCGGCTGATAAATTCCAGGAACGACGAGAATCGAATTAATCGGACGACGAGCTCGGGACTCCATTTATAACTGCAATTTAAAAACTATTGGACTGTCGGCCAAGATTTATAAACACTCGAGGAAACGCGACAAAAGTGAATAAGGACGGGTCGGGGGGGGGGGACGCGCGACGCCAGCTGCATTTGCATTAGAAAGTGAATGTCTCGCGCGAGGAGAGGCGCAATTTTGCCAACTACGCAAAAGTGTTTGTTCAAGAGGCTGCGCTGCGAGTTCGCGTCTCATCTGAATATTTTCGATTTGCGTTCGCTCGCGCGCACTCAGGCGCAGGCGCACTCCCCATCCAAAATATGTAGATTTCTATTTTCATATTTAAAATAATGGTAATTCCAATATTACAAAGTTTTCAATTTTCAGGTCCCGGAATTTGCGCGCTATATTATAATGCGCGGGGCGAGGGGTTGGAAAGAGGGTCGCGGGGCCATTTGCATGTAACAAACGCCATCTTATATTGCGCCAAGGCTGCGTCTTAAATACGAAGCGAATCAATTTATGGCTCGATCGTTTTTAAATTTTGTTTGCAAAAGTATTCCGAGACGGATCGCGCGCGCATCAATCTTAAGCTCTCGTCCGAAAATGCATTATGTAGGAGGACCTTTTTGTTGCTGCTGCAAGTCCAACTTCTTGGAAACTCCCCGCGAGAGATTATGTCTGCATAATTTTTTACTCTCGCGTAATTTATTTTCGGCATTAATTTCGAAGCGAAATACGAGAAGGAAACTGTATATTTTTTAATTTTGCTGTCTCGTTACCGATAAACCCCCTCACCCCCCACCACCTAAGAACAAGATACTCGATAAAGGCTTTAGTACGCGCTTCAATTTTAACGACGCGAGTACATACAATATTTATATAATTACGTTTGTGAAAACTTAATACTTTTTTGCGATGCCTTCGCTTTAATGCTGAGCCAAAGCGAGAATCCTGCCAAAACCATACGCGTTTCACTGTATTATATTGCGGTATATTGTATCCTATTGTATTATTTATATCATATTATATTTTATTATATTATATCATATTACATTATATATTATATTATAGTATATTATATTATAGGGCATTGCATTATATCCCCGAAAGATGAGCCAGCGGATAAAATTCGTCCAAAATGAATAATGCATACCGAACCGAGTGTATTAATTATAATTGACATGCCGCGAAACGACATTAAAGTTTGATTATTAAATGATACGAAAAAATTATCAATGTTAATCAGAATTCAATCGGCGCGGATGAAAACCAAATTAAGAGATTTCATTAGTAAAGCGAATTCAATTTGAATTAGCGTTTCAAAATAATTTCGTTGTAAGCATCCGCTAA
This sequence comes from Platyscapa corneri, assembly GCA_018907185.1. Classification (NCBI taxonomy): domain Eukaryota; kingdom Metazoa; phylum Arthropoda; class Insecta; order Hymenoptera; family Agaonidae; genus Platyscapa; species Platyscapa corneri. Next base: position 3,212,369 of record JACCHW010000010.1, on the reverse strand, counting down.
ATTAATCGGGTATTTCGTTATAAATAAGCAGCTGCCGATTTTATTATTCCGAAAAGTCAATCAATCGCAATTACGAGTCTAATTATACGAGGATGAAAAATTTGACGATCCGCGAGGAGTTTTTATTTTTACTCTCCGATGATCGAATGTGCCTGCCTGGGGCCGACATTATTTTCAATTAAATTTCATTGATATTTACAGAACTTAATACGCAGGATAAATAAGCCATTCCGAATGCATCATGATTTTCATTTTCCTTTGATACACTTCTCAGCAAATTACTATTTACACGTGCTAATTGGCAATTCAATCCACTACGCCCTTACAATCCATTCCGCAGCAAAATAACTACTGTAATTACGTAGGTTCTATCGCACTAATTTATGTAAGCTTAGTATTTCAGCGCTGCTCGCGAAAATTAATAATCTGAAATTTTATTCCCAAGTAGAAATTAAGACTAACTGTGTTATAATTTATATTATTCATCGTACGTAATTCCATTCGGGAACATTGAGATTTTAATAACTGTCATTAAATAAGTTCATCTGCACTCACTATGAATTATACATCGCGTATTTAAATATTTCCACGTTACGACTTTCGTACAGAAAAAGAGTTTATGTTATTTTTAGTGCTTATTTTGAATACGCCAAATTGATGTTTAAATTATGTGCTGCCAATTTAGCGGCGTAAAAAATAAATACATTCCTTTTTCCCAGAGTTAATTCAATACTTTAATACAGTCATTCAATTTCCTGCGCTAAAAACTTTACATTAAAAATAAAAATCTACGCAATAAAACGTGTTATTAAAGATATTTTTAATGCAACGTTAAAATTTCTTAATGCCTGCTATTAAAGCGACAAAGACAATTTTGGATTTCTATTTTTATTTTCATTTTCATTTTCATTTTTATTTTTATTTTTATTCTTTTTTTCGTTGTGCGGCTGCGAGCACTTTATTGGCCTCTCGTTATACGCAGTGAAAGAAAAACGGCCGTTACAGTATACATAGTTTCCTCTCTCCGGCAGTTCGAGCCAGCATTTAATAAACCCCGTCGTCCGGCGCCCGACATCTTGAAAGATGGCGACGCGAGCGAATCAAAGCCAAGAGAGACGAAGTAAACAAAGAAAATCCCCAAAGAGAAAAAATAAAAAAGAAAGCACATGTGTGTGCGTGTGTGTAAAGGGAAAAAGGAACCGACCTGCTGATGCTGATTCGGCTGCATGTGCGAACTCGGCGATAGGTGGTGGGGCGACTTCTTAATGGCCGCCATTTGCTGCTGTTGCTGCTGCTGCTGCTGAGGTGAGGGCGGCTGGGGACTGTAGACCTGGTAGGCGACTCCGGCAGGTGCCGCGCTCGTGGCGTAAGGTGCCGCGTAACTCGTGTACTGCACTTGCTGCTGCTGCTGCTGCTGTTGCTGAGCTTGTTGCTGCTGTTGCTGAGCTTGTTGCTGAGCCTGCTGGGCCTGTTGGGCCTGCTGCTGCTGCTGCTGCTGCTGCTGCTGAGCCTGCTGGTGCTGCTGAGCGGCCGCCTGTTGCTGGGCGACCACTTGCTGCTGGGCCTGCTGGTGCTGCTGGTGCTCCTCGCCGCCCTTCTGCACGAGGGAGGCCCGGTAGGCCGCCAGGGCCTTCAAGTACTCCTTTTTCGCGGCCTCCGTCTTCTTCTTGTACACCTGCACAGAGAGTCACGGGAGTCCTGGATTAATCGTCGCGATGCACGAGGCAACATCTGTCGCTTTTTTGGGCCGGAAACGCGATTTCTCCGCTCCAAGTATCAAGCGAGCGACGTAACGTTATAACATCGCGAATTCCCATTATGGCATGCGCGTATGCGTAAACGGGCTCGTGCCTTTTCGCCGATCCGCCGATGGAAGCAACGCGAAATTGACCTTCCGACCTTCGGAACGGCCGCCGCCATCTCCCTGGAATTCTAAATTAATGCTGCATTATGCGCTTACAATTCATGGGATACGCATACTTAGAAATTTGAATAGCAGCAGCGCACGGCAATTCGAATAATGAAAAGATAATTCGAAACTCGGCTCCGATTATAGCTGCCACGCAAACTTTAATGGAAACTCAAGCAAATACTCTGTCAACGGTCTGCGAACGGAACCAAATTGCAGCGCTTGTTTAGCGTTTGTTTAGCGCTTATCGCGAGGCTTCCCAAGCCAATTATGATTTTGCGAATTTTTTCCATTTCTGAAAAAGCAGCATTAATCGCCGATGCCAGTTTGGTTTCTTCCTAATTTCGACAAACGAATCTGACCCTCAGAGCGTAAAAAAATGTCGAGGACTGGCCTACAGTTAAATCGCATTAGAATTCAGTCGTAACTCTGGCAAACTCGCCCTTTTACGATGATATTGGCGGTCTGAGAGTGCGAATTTCCACTATCCGAGGAAAATATCGGCGCGAAGAAGATGTTCCTCCTCCCCTCGGCCAAAATAAGACGGATTGAAAAGGGCTTTGGAAGAGTGGGAGTCGCTGCTCGCTCGCAATTTTCCATCTCGGTCTTTATTTCCTCTCTGGCGCACTCCTGCGGTTCCTTTAATTCCCACACCAAGCCGCCCTGTACGCGCGCGCCAACCGATGGTCGTTTTATTGCTGGATTAAATGCCTCGGGAGCTGTTGGCCGGCGGTCGTCGGGGGGCGACTTTTGACATCACTTCCGCGGCTTTGTCTTTGCATCCTCGTAATTTTCACGTGGACAGCCGTCTAATTAACGAGACACGTCTCCGAGCATTCCCCTTCCCCCAGTCCGCGATAACCGCAACTCCTTACGCACCTTGTTTGCGATAATGGGAAGCACGACTGCGATCAGGAGTGTAATAAGCCCAGGCCGAGCGAATTAGTCGCTCCTCGCGACAAACTGATTTAGCTGGTTAGCGGCGAATTCGAATGTGGAATAGATGGGTTCGAGGAGATTTTTAGGCCGGAATCCATCCGTCCATCGGAGCTCCGATAAATCGCATAGATTAGCTTAAATTGAACTGCACTCGCTGTTACGCGCGGGCAACGACTCGCGACGGTCTTGCGACTTCGCAAATGTCGTCGGCGATGACGTGCGAGAATCCTCTCGAGTAGGTGCAAGCGAGTACCGGATGACATTTGTTTCCGAATGTCTTCCAGACGAGGGCGACTGAAAAATTGCTAATAAATATTTGCTGTCTGGGAAGGATGAAATCGCGGTTTCGCGGTTTCGTGGATTTCGAAAAATCGAGGCAAAAGCGAGCGAAACAAATTCATCCGGAAGTAGCTTCCTTCGGGCAGTTCGCTTTGCTGGCAGACGCGACGTCGCCCCCCCCCCGCCTCGGTCTTACCTCAGGACCACTATTAGTCGCGGCCGCAGACAATTTGGGCCCGACGAGCAACAACGTCTGCTTGTACAAAAGCGGATTTAAACGCGAGCGCCAGAGGAGACAACGCAAGTTTTATCGTTAACGTTTATAATTTGAGTGCCGTTGCTGACCTCGAAAGCTGCGCGCCGGAAAAACGGCTGGAAAAGGAGCGCGGACGAAAGTGAGTTTCGCCGATGCGGGCCAACGAGAGCGAGAAAAGTGTAGATAAAAATTGTGAGAATTAAGAGCGTTGCATTTATCAACGTTAAAATTAAATGTAATTTTTAAATATGCCCACTTAAAATAAACGAGCGATAATTATTTTATTATTATGCGAAACTCTTTCGTAACAATGTCGTCGCTCGGCTGCCTCTCGGGCCTTTATTGGAAAATGAGGATTACGCTGCTAAAGTTATTAATTCGCGTTTCACGTGCAAACACCGATAAATGCATTTCGCGGCTGTCGATATAATTTTAAAATGCGAATTGGCGTTCAGCGTTACGTAAACTTATGTAACGTCGAATAAAATAATTCGAACGAAAAGAAGAGCAATGATCGAAGAAGGGGAGGAGTTCTGGTGCCGCCGAAGCCGACGGCGCCGCTGCCGCTGCCGCTACCCGCTTTAATCGAATTTCATATTTGATTATTTTCGCTTGACGAAGGACTTGATTTAATAGAAATTAAAACAATATTAATACATCTATTGAAAAAGCCCCGACCAATTTAAATGGAACGCAAATAACGAGAACGAGGAATAAAAGTTATAAAAATATCTCAATAGGTTTTAATTAAAGCGCAATAATAATAATTTCTAATATAAAGTTTCTCTTTGTGCAAGTAGATGAACGCTTTTAATTAAAGTAAGAATTAACTCTATTATTCGAGTGACGTTTTCATTATGACGAAAAGTTAACATTACGAGCCAACTTCGTTAGAGCAAAAAATAATTTTTAGAACAATCACCGTATAATTAATTTTACTTTTCACAATTCCTCTGAAAGACAAAGAAGAAAAACTCGATTAAACTCATCTTCTTAGGAGTTGGCTCGTGAAATTATAAAAGAGTTGAAAGTTATCACGATTGAATGTAATTCCTCAGTCCTCTCGATCCATCAAAATAGAACAAACCACTTAAGTCGCGAAGAAATTACTTAGAAAGCGAAATTTATAATATAGTCGTCTTTTTCTTTGCCCTAAAAAGAGCAAAAAACCTTTCGATGGAACAATTTTTGCCAGAGAGAAAGTTATTTGTTAGTTTTTTTCACTCTCGGGACACGAAGATTTCACTTTCGTGTAAATTTTCGATTCGCTGAATTCGTGTCTGCCGACATTTTTTCTTGTTTCGCGTTACACTCCGTAAAGAGATAATGAATTCTAGCGCCTGGATAATTCCAACGATTAAGAGCTGCGCTAAATAATAATTTAAAAGATGCGTTCGAACTGTTAATAATCGATATTAATCGAGAACTATATTGTCGTTTACGCCACCAAATTTCTAAACAGTTTCCAAAAAAATAATTCACATCCAACATTATCGAATAAATGGAAGAAAAACGTTTACCAATGCTGCATATCCTTACGTGGAATGTCCAAACGGTGTTTGGTCTTAATAAACCTCCTTGAAACTTTAATCGAAATCTTCAATCGCACGACAACTTAAAAAATTTGAAGAATATATGAATAAAAAAACGTGAATTTAAGCACATTTATTTCCTATTAAATTCGAAGGCTTCGGTGTAAAAATTAGAATTTCTCGTGTAATCGCGTGTTTTTAAAATGTAAATTTCCATACGTATCGTGAAAAATCATAAAAAAAAAAAATCGCAAAGGAAATCATTGATTAACTAATGACAAGATATTCCGTAACTAGTAAATGGTACGATGATTTGAATTACAAATGCTCTTTTCTCTACAAGTATTACATAAATACATACACGAGAGAGGAAGAAACCGAGGAAAAAATATGCTTTATTATTTACGTACAATTAATACCGGAAAACAACTAAATAATTATTTAAAAGTACGCAATTCTTGAATGTGAAAGGTGTACTTTCAGAAAAGAGAGGTTAGATTTATTACAGTTCACCGAATACGTAAATTTCATAATTTATTTTGCTATATTTTATCAATATAATTAAACCATTTGTTTTAGCAAAACTTAAAATATTTGAACTTTTTAAATTAGCTGCGAAAACTTTTCAAATAATTCTAAAGATATTTTGTCAATTTAGAAAGGCGGGAATTACAAAGGTTTTCGTATATTTAATACGAGACCTCGTTTGGTAACTGCTTTGAAAAAAATGCTAATTTAATTAGAAGGCTAAAGCTAACTTTACTCGCAACCAACAGTTTTATCGATTGATTAATAAATAATTAGCTGGGAAGAAAAAATACGAAATGCAAAACTAAGAAAACAGAAATTGCGCGTTTAGTTGGCTTACAGTTTTGCCTGGATAATACGCGCGTCCACTGCTTATTCGTGTCAAAATTTAAACGCGAGCGCAGATTTTATTTATATTTCAAAATGGAAGAATTTAAATGCAAAAACGAAATTTAAAGAGCCAATGATAACTGCTGAATATTAATGCTTTTTTTACGAACGGTTTACAGAAAAGATTATTAAAAATTGAATTTTAGTCGTTCGAAGTTTGCTTGGATTAAATAGAATGCGAGCCGTCAAAACGTTGCTCTCCGAACGAAAACAAAATTAAGAACTGTTTATTTCTATTTCGAACATCGAAAAAACTCGGCGCAAAACTCAAGATTATACTGGTTTTCTGACACAACGACGATTTATCATTTTTGGTATGCAAAACAACGGCTTAGAACAGCCAAAAAAAGGCCTCGGCAGAAAAAAGGAACAAAAATCAAAGAGCAATCTTGTGGTCTCGCGCGCACCGCCACCAGATGTTTTGCACTGAATTTCCCGGGGCCATAACAGATGGGACGTTGTGTATTTTACCGCGAGAGTCTAGTCTCCGGGGGACTAAAATGGAAAACTTCTATTTGGACAAATTCGCTTTAGCCGAAGGATAAGTGCACGGGTGCAGTTGCCGATGAAAAGGATCAGGATTCAACAAGTTACGACAATTAAGTTTCGGAGTGGTTATCCTCATTGTGTGCTGTAAAGAGCGTAATGGAAAAAATAACGGGTGTTGGTGGAGTTGAACAAGGCACCTGCTCCTGGCGTTCCAACAATATTCGTTAGCAAACAACTCGATAATTCGCCATTTTGATGTTAACACAGCAACTGCAATTAGCTGCATTATTGCGTACAAAGTATTTACACGGGAGCGCAGTCGGGGAATTCTTATCGGCCAATATTATCGATTATCAACTCGTGTGAAATCGTATTCGCTAATCCTTTGTCTAATTCTTCGTTATTTCGCCGCTGAATAATTCCAGGCGCTGCGGTCGCGGAGGAAGTAATTTCGAGGACCAAGTTGTCGAACCTTCGATTATCGGCTGCGAATCGACGCGATCAATAAGCGGCGCTCGAATTACCAAATACACTCGGCGTTATGAATTTAGAGGAGGCGCGAGTGAAAGCCAAAAAACCGAGGATACGTCTCGAGAGTCGGGATCGAAAAAACTCGAGATGAAATAAGCGAGGGCGTGCGTGCGGGGGGGGGGCGCATATTGGAAATGACGTTCATCGGATTAGCAGCCGGACAAAACGCGGGTTGTTCTATCATTTTGGTCTAAAAACGTCCAAGGCACTGATCAAAATTCACGACCCGCAGCTGTCAGGGCTCGCGCCCTTCCCCCGGCCTTACACTTATAAATAACTCAATTACACGAACTTAAAATCGGCCGAGATAAAATCTAAAATACGTTGGAGGAGTCGAGCGACGGGGCATTTATCCAAATTAAATAGGAATACGAAGAGGAGGCTCGGGAACATACATCGTCGTTAATATTAAGCGATGAGCGTCGCGGCGCTAAGAGAAAATAATCGATGGGGAGCCGCCAATTTGTCGGGGAGTGACAAAACCGGACTAATTTAAAGTCGCGCGATACAAACAAGACGCGGCGCGGCGGCGGCGGCGGCGGCGGCTGAGCGAATGCAGGGACGCAAGTCTGTTTCGGCTGGTCAACTGTGCGCCACCCAGTGGAAGCTCGGAAAAGCGTTTGAAATTGCGAGGAGCCAGGGCCAGAGCTCGAGCCCAGGCACGCAATCCGGGATGTAATTACCGATAGCGCTAATAATGTTGACTTATCGGGCACTCGAGCTCGAGAGGAGGAGGGCGAGGAGGGGACTCGGATAAGGCCGAGCTATTTACATAATAACGCACTGCCAAACGCCGATAAGCAGATGCTCCCCCCACCGGTGGTGGTTCTGGTGCAACGAGAACCTCCCAAGAACCGAACCGACTCCGCCGCGCGCTAATTTTACCCCCGTTTCTTTCGTTTGCTCTTCCGCTCGGGGAAGCGCCCGTGGCGACCAAGAGCTCGCAGCTGGAGCTGGAACTGGAGCCGGTATGCTAAGCGGGTCCTTATCGGCTAATCTGCGTTGCGTTCTGTCGCGCTGCGCTACGGATGTGCATTACAAATCTCTACGGTATTTTACTCTAATAAACTCCCGGCCTGATAAGGATTCCGCGATGTTGTTTAGATAGCAGACCAATCGACTCCGATTAAACGTGTTGACAACTTCGAGCGCCGGAGCGGTTGTCGTCGTTGTCGTCGAGCCCGAAAAGTAAACGCTTGAATAGGAGCGAGCGAGTCCGAGGAGGAGCGTTTTATCTCACGAGGGACTTCGTAATATTCGCCAGCGGCTTCTTCTCTTCGCTTTGAAGAAAGTAGTCGACTCGGAATGGCATTGAGCGAACGCACGCTCGGGGGAAAACTCGTTCGTTTTTCGAGCGAGCGTTAAGAGAAAATTTCCACAACATGCCGCCGCGCAATTAAATTCTTTTCCGAGAATAATGTGATTTAAAATTACTACTTAGTGCGGATTATTAAGATATTCTTTCAAAATAATTGTTCCACAAGAGCGAGCCCTTATCAATCTCGATGACAAGATACCGATCGGCTCTCTCTCTCTCTCTCTCTGTTTCCGTTTTATTTCGCTGAAACGATTCCCATTAGCGGGAGGAGGGGAATGCAAAATTCTCTGAATTATCTAATAGAATATCAGCTGAATAAAACTTAATTAAACATTTTCTTCAATCTCCGCGAGATAAATCAAATCTATTATCAATCATTTTATCCAGACTTCCTTTAAGGCAAAATTAATTCCGTTATTCGGGGGATGCTCTCTCTCTCGTTAATTACGATGAATATAATAATGTATATTCATCTATAAAGTGTATTTTTTAAATAATTTAATTATATTTTCGAATAGAGCTCTAAGCACACTTACTTTAATTAAAGATTTAAATGTGAGAGGCTTTAATCGAAAAGTTATATACTCCGATAAAATCGGCTTAATGGCCTTCTTCCCCACGTTATGAAACTTAATTAAATAGATAATCTGGAAAAAAAGATGCGAGGAAAGCATTGAAAACAAAGTACAGGGGATAACGGGCAAAAAATTCTTAGTATTTTTAATTACGCCGCCGATACGGACGGTTTTTTCTATTTTTGCTCCCCTCTCTCTTTCTCTTTAAATAAGGCGAGTACTCGCGCTCGAAGATGCAAGGCCGCCCCGACGTTCCTCGACGCTCCTCTTTATATTATAAAAAATGTCAAATATGAAAAAACAGGTCAAAGTATTATTTCTCGGACGGTGTTGACGTTTGTCGCGATGTTTAGACTCCTACACGAGCACCAGTACAAAGGAACACGTACAGACGACGAGAATGCTAATGCAGGCCAAGACACTTCACCCGCCCCAGTTTTTCAACGTCTACCAACCAACTTATTTTACCGTTATTTTAAAGTTTTTTAATCAAGTCTCTATTCAAGACTTTTAATAACTTTTTTAATATATATGAGGAGTGAATGATTATGCCACACTTGGGCTCTTTTTCATTTAAAAGCTGGAACTGGAAGAAAGGAGACAGAGGGAGAGGCTGGAAGCGCCAATTTAACCGAGAGCTCATTGAATTTCCATACATTTTAATGGCATTCTGTCATTTGGAATTAAGCACACAGCGGTGGACCGCTTGTAGGTTGAAAAATTGCATTTATTTCCTCCGAAAAATGTGCACGAATTGCATTATTATTAGGGCCGCGCGCCGCGTTGCATTCGCGAAACAATTTTCCGAAATAATTCTCGAGGCAGTTATACGGCTACCGTTTCCCGTCTTCCTATCGATAATTGCATTATTGGCGCTTTACAAGTTGTACAGAATAGTGCTCGAGAATTTTCGACAAGAGCGCTCGCTGAAAAATACTTCCATTTCCCGCTCGCCCAATGAAGTTTACGGAACAATTTCTCGAGACTTTCAGGCATTAATACGTTTAAAAAAAAGTTTAAAAAGCTCAACGAACTATTAACGCTTCTGCCTAACATTACGGCGTCGGGCTGATAACAAAAATTCCCTGGACTCGCATTCGTTACTCGAGTCGAAACGAAGTTGCGTGTGTTTTCTCCGAGCCCCGAAGACGTTGACTAATGGACTTGAGAAATAAATTTAAAACCATCGCTAGCGCAAAATGTAACGCAGCCTCTCTCTCTCTCTCTTTTTTATTTTCCGGCCAGACGCCCTTTGCAAATAGTTTTACAATTATCGCGGAGATGGTACGGACTGCAAATGCATTCTAAATGAAAGAAAGCGTAAGTGGGACTTTGGTCTGGGAGAACGAATGAACGGGAGAAAGAGAAATATTCCCGAGATGAAACCGACGTTTAAATTCCATTTGGCCGATATTCAATGTATTTTTAACATCTACTGTTAGTTTTTCAGCATTTTCTCCAGGTAACAGCTTTCCGTTTGCTTTAGCAATTAGTATTGATTAAGGAACGAAAGTCTCGGGGGACCGACGCCTTTCCAGACTCCGATGTGCAATACACGTATGTTTTGATAAAACGCGTTACGTCGACGAGAGCAACCGCGTCCGAGTGGTAAATTTGCTTTGCGCAGTCTGCGAGTCGTATTTTATTACAGACGTTTGACGAACAATTACCGAGCGCGCGAGGGTAATTTTTGCTTTACCGATGAACAAGAGGGGCGTAATTGAATCAACGATTAATAAGATGGAGGCTTGTAGGGAGAATTCGAAGCAAACGCATCTTGGGAGTATCGATTCAAGAGTTGAAATTTTATTCCACCGAACGAATGATTCCTCTCTCACGCTCAAGAGGGTTGGGCTCGGGGGCTCGGGGGCTCGAGCTAGTGGAGGGAAAAAACTTTGAGAATTCTTTTGAATGCATTTCGTAAAATAAGCATTCGAAAACGCTGATGAAATTAAAAACACTCCAATTTTCTTTTAGTAAAATGTTATCTCGCTGCAGATCTAGTTTGGCTTGTCTTTTAATTTTCTTTCAGCCATCGGTCCGTCCAACTATTTGGTAAAGAATTCCAGAAAAATATCTACTTTCCATCATAAAAGACTTTTTGTACACGATGTACGATTGATTTTCATCAATAGGGGGTTATTCAGAAGACGTCTATTTTCTTTCCCTCCCGCCTCCTCGCTCTCTCTCTCTCTCTCTCTCCCCTTTCTCTCCTCTTTCATAGTGCTTTTATGATGCTCATCAAAGATTAAAGGACTCGTGGGCCTTTAGACTGGCAGCACAATGCCAAGCCTGTGTATTTAACGCTCCAAGAGGGGAAGAGAGCGAGGGAGAGAAAAAATGTAGTGAATGCCCTTCGTTAAGCTCTTGAAAAGAGTTTCTTTCTCTACTTACGTCCTTATGCTCCGTATCCAGGGCGTCCCACATAGACGCGACGATTTTTGAAACTTCGCCGAAGCTTGCGTTCGAGTTTTGACTTTTGATAGCTGCTTGTGTGTCCCTGAAGAATAGCGCGTATGCGGATACTGGCCTGGAATAGAGAAAAAACAGATTACAGATTTCAGCTTACAGGTTAGCGATGCCAAGCAGCGCCGGGCCAACGCCAACGCTCGCCCGGTAGCCCTTCTTGCCCGCTTTTCCCAAATCAACGTTACAAACTAAGGAAATAATATCGCGAGCAACGCTTTTACTCGATTCAACGTTCTTGAAATTACGTTTCACCCTCGTAATTAATTAGCTGCACTGGAACGCGCTGCGGCTGGTTTTTTCCTCTTTCGTCTATCCAATGCGACGCCGCTTTTCACGGCGCGGCTGTCCGTTGCCTTAATTAACAAAAATATTCGTCGGGCAATTTTTGATGTTACATATTTAACCTCCCTCCTCGTTACCTTTCATGCTGCGCAAATAAAGGTTCTAGGCTGCGAGGGAAGAAAAATAATAATTGCACGCTAATTATGTTTATAAGGAGCCTTAAGTTGGAAAAAAAGAGAGGAAAAATAGGTCCCTTGAATAGATTTCCAGTCTCGTCGTTCCTTTTGAGTTGCGCTTTGTTTCGGCAAGATAGCGCACAACTACATCGAATTTCTTTATCCTTGGTGCCCCCCCCCCACGCCCCCGCCAATCCAGCTCGCGCTTTCTTCTCATTAAAGTAGCTCTCTAATTACGTTTAAGCCATTTGATTCGCCTTAGTCAAGACTCGGTTTGTTTTATTGTTGAGGAAAGAAAAAAGCTACTATAATACGAAATCCACCGCAATCTATATTACAAATCTTAAACTTTCCAATCAATTGAACACGATTTTGTTTACGTATACACATGTATATATTATGTTCATTATGTAGCATTATCTTGGAAAAATCGTGCCCATTTCAATATCTGATCGTAAAAGTATCAGATATCAATATTATCGTTTCGTTTTCCTTTCCTTTTTTTTTTTTTTTAAATAAATCTAGATATTAAATACCAAATGGTGGCCGCCGCCGCCGCTGCTCTGCTGCCTATTTTATTCGAATACTTTGAAATTCGCTTCGACAAATTTTCAATTATACCCAATTACCGTGAACGTGCGCGTAATAATTATCTATAATGGCAGTTATAATTCTCCGAGTGCTTTGACGTAAAGATTTGGCGGGCGAACGGGCGTCGTTACTTTATTATTAATCGAAGCCCTGCGAAATTGCAGGACGATGGAAATAATTTTCGAGCACAATGGTAAAGTGAATTTGAGCAAAAAACTAGGATACACAATCGCCATTAGAGATAAGAAGCCTGGATAATTTTTTTTAAATCATAAAAGTGACGCGTTCAAATTGAGCAACGAGAATTAATATTTGGCATTATTAGTTATTGACGCTTGACTGGCGAAGTTCGGAATAAAAACGGTAAGAAGCAAAGAGTTTATAAATTAAACAAGTTTTTTAATGCAGTTTTATAAAAGGCAATTTCTACGAGATTTCGCAAGCCTCTAAAATTAAAGTGCGAATAAAACAGTCTTTTACTTTTAGGCTATTAGGGGAACGCCAGGCAAGGGTAAGGGGCTCAACCTGCATGCGAGAAGAAGAGAAAGACGAGTAAAAAAGGCGAAGAGCACGAGTTGATGTTGAGGTAAGATTGAGAAGAGAAACCAATCGCTGGGTTTCGACTTTCTCTGTGGTTTTTCCTATGAAACGCGAGAATAAATTTTGAATAAGGAAAAATATAACGAGACGAAGATAAGCGAGGCACGTAAATGGGGATTTACGAGAGCGAGACGCGCGTTGACATTGCATAACACGAGAGGTCGAAGTACTCGTCGTCCCTCTCCTCTTTCCTTCTCCGATTCTCTAGTTCGTTCTCTCTTATTATTGACTAAGTAAATATGGAAGCACTGAGTTAAGAACCTTAAAAAGTCGAAGAAAATACACTTTGATCTCGCGACGAGAGGAGCGGGGCGGGGGGGGGGGGAATAGGAAGGCTATTAAAGTTTGTTGACTCTTTGCTACGCACGGCGAATGAAAATTTATCTTCCTGTCTGTTGTTTTAAGCGTGTGCGCGTCTTCGCGTTGTCGAAAATTCGTCGCGACGATGTTTATCCTTTTACAACGCGGAACGTCCGAGCGCTTTTTCAAATAATATCTTCCTCGAAACGGAAAAGGACGATCGACTGTCGGACGCGCGACTCTCGATGATTTCGACGCGAATGCCGCTCGTGCGGATTCAGCATTGCTCGCGGAGAAGGTAAAGCCACGTTACAGCCTTGAAAATGCACCGCATTGTAGTTGGCTCAGGTGGATCGTGTTTCGGAAAGACGGCGCGGGCGCTGCGGTACGTCCTCGTGCTCTCCTCGGGAACAAAACCTTGATTTTGTTTGAAAGCGGCTGATGCTCGAGCGAGTCAAACCTGTCGAGAAAACGGCACAAGGGGGGGGGGGGAGACGGTGAACCGAGAACCGCACGCCAGTGTCACCTGTTCGACTCTCTTTCGCCGGATTTCGACACTCGGCGCCCCCTGCTGCTCTTGATAGCGCTTAAAATGGCGCACTGGGTCCCAAGCTCGTGGAAACAATTTCGCTTTTTCGATTCAAACGTTGCTGTTCCAGATTCGTGAGGGCACGCAGCCATGATCTTCCGATTTTCTCCTTTTCGGACCATCGTGCATCATCTACTTCCCATCTAGAGTCACGATTTGAAACGCAAAATCCTTTCTTGCGCGAATCTCGACTGCCAGGACGCGACGCGTTACGTGCTGCTGCTGCAACGACCTTTTTTACCTTCGATCCGAGTCGCGCGCATGGAATGCAACAATCGACCTTCCTAATAATACTCGGCTTGTGCAACCCACTTGAAATCATTCGTTGCATCAGCCAGAGCTGCTTCGCAAGGTTACATGTTGTTTGAATTTGCAGGATTTTCTCGCGACCGCTCATGCAGTTTCCTTTATTCGGCTTTATTGCTCCGAATTCTGCTGTCACAAAATTCAAACCACTAGTCAGTCGGGAAATATCTTTAGGGGACTTTTTTCTCGTGCAACTTTTCAAAGCGGAGATAAGAAAATCATCTCGGATCATCGGCTGTTTTTCCACTTTGTGTATTTATTATTCGGCTTTTCAACTCCCCCTCGAATTACTAAAAAAAATTCGAGTCTAAATGCGGGAACGTAATTACGGTCGATTGATCGCGGAATTCATAAACCGTCCTCCATCTCTTACACGTATAGTAATCTCTACAATTTTATCGATTACGTCAGAAATTGTGTACATTAAAGTCCGTCGCTCGTATTTACTACAAGTGAATTAGTTTTCTAGATTATGCCGGTGGAAAATTAAAATTGACGAGCTGAATTAATACACAGAACCAGTTGCTAACTATGGGCCAGATGAAGCCAGGGTAACAAAAAAGACTCGACCCAAGTTGATAAACGCGTCGTATTGTGCTCGAATTGAAGTGTTCGAAAAAAACGGACCATCGGGGATCGTAAATTGCACTTTAACCCAAGTATTCTTGTGAAATGATATATTTTCAATTTGCCTCTGGCTTAGGCTTGAAATGCGCATGCGCGAACGAGGGGGTAATCGCGGCGCACGGCTGCGGCACTGCAACTCGAGATTGCACAATCTTTAGAAAATAAATCGGTGCTTTTCTCGCAAAAGATTAAGCGAAACATTAACGCGAAAAAGGAGCAATAGAACGTGAGAACAGAAGGGAAAAAGTAAACAAGTCGTCGTTTAACGGAAGAGATGCGTTATGAATGAGCAGCTTAAAAACGTCGCAGCCAAAGTCCGACTCTGCGATCGTCGCTTAAGGTTTCATCAAAAATTACGCTACAATAGCGACAGTCCGCCTTATTAATAATAATTATTCTTAATTAATTAATATTACGCGATAGAGGCTTAAATATTATAATGTCTTTTTCTCAAATTGAGTAAAAAAGGCGTCCGAATTGGCAGCTGAAACTTAATCGGCAAAGTTAATCTTGGCTCGGCTCGTGAATTGCGGTAATTAATTGATATTAACCGGCATTAAAATTAGTTTAAAATAAAAACTGGAATTTTTTTTTAAACAAAAAGCTTCAGAAAGAAAGAGAGGGAGGGAGGGAGGGAGAAGAAAGAAATAAAGAGGGGAGAAATGTAGACTCCCGGGAGATGTAAACTTGGCAGACTCTGCGTTGCACCTTCATATTTTTAGATGCGCTTGTTCGCTCCTTGGCGGCTTGTTTACTTACTTATCGCGTGTATTGTTGTTCGAAATAATTCGTGCGCGACCAAAAGGAAAAAAAGCGAAGTAGCGACGTTGCCTCGGTCGTTGCATCTTGCGCGATACCCTCCAAATGAATTCACATTACTTAATCCAGCATTTTATTAAAGGTAGAAAACGTAAAAGGCCATCGTAAATTACAATAATGACGAATTCAGATGTTGTGAAACGAAGTTGTGATGATAATTTAGGTGGAAAGCGAGGGAAAAAATAAATAGCCAGAATTAATTAAAGTTTATATTACATCAGTTCACGGTATGGAAGCAATCCCCTCGAGTGTTACTAAGCTTATACTGACCCAATAGCGAAAACGCGCTGCTTTTTTCTCCTTTTTCTCTCCGTTTTCACTCTGTAATGGCCGTCGCTGTTGCTGCTGCTCTTTTATCATTTTTGTTTGAGTCGCGCTCGTCCGGCACTTTAGAAATATCGGTATTTATAACGCGCTATTAATAGACTTGCACGGATGAGCTTTGATCGAAGAATCATCATTAATTAATGCATTTTCCAAGCTTTATAAACTAAGAAACGTCGAATCGGGAGACGCCGTTATATTTTATAAAAGTAATAAAACTGATTTAACGCGCCGCCGATCCTTTTATGAATTTATTTACTTAGCCATTTATTAGATTGAGAAACCGGCAGAGAATTAGATTTAATATTTAATTCGAAGGCGATTAAATGTTATCTAATTCATAGAATTCATCAATTGTCGTCGCAGTCGCAACCTCAATAAAAATCAATTAATAATGTTGAATTCATGTAATTAGCTTTATAAATGTGACCCCCATTATTCCTAATAAAACGTATCTGCCACATACTACAGTTACGTAAAATAAAATGAAACATAACAACAGAGATACGTAAAATTGCCCTTTAAATTGAGAGTTAGTCTAATAACGCCCGAGCCTCTTAGATTATTATTGATATTGATCGTAGAATCAATAATAATGCTGCGTGTTTTAGCGGTTGAGGCGGTCATCGGAGATCATCGGGCCGGAGGGGCGGGGGGAGGTAACGGCCGAGGCAATCGAAATTCGGTTCGACTTAATCGCTTCAAATTTCAGGAAGGTGGCGCTGCGCGCGCATGCACCGACCCTGGGCCTCCCTTAAATGAGAAAAACCTGTCGTCGATCGAGCACTTTTTTCCCCATTTTCCCCAGCAGCGAATTGTGCAGCAGCCACATTTTATCTCTCGGTCAGCCGCATTGTTCCGCAAACTCGCCTGGAGAGCAAGAGTTTATCAGTAACACGGCTACGAAAATGCCCGGCAGATATCGTTAATCCTCGACCATAACCGTGTAATCTGGTTCGGCTATTGCGCCATCATTACAATACCCGGGCCGTTGCGATAGAGCGAGAGAGACGCCTGCACGTGTATACAAAAGCTATTTCCCGATCCCTAATACGATGCGTATGACCCTCCCCGAGTCGTGTCTCTCCCTCTTCAGTTTTCATTCGCGCACAGCTGGACCTTCGAAGATCGTAGCCGCCGCCGCCGCCATCGTCGTCATCGTCGCGGTTTGCGACAATAACGGTAATTGCCAGTTCACAGAGGTAATACACCAGCTCCCCGTTGCCCCACTCGGAGCTCCGACTCTCCCGGTGCGAGTCGGAAAGAGAAACAGCAAAAAAGTGGAATAACTTAAAGGAGCTGGAGGGGCGGGGACACGCAAGTATTTGGCATTGAAATATCACAGGGGCAATAATACTGTTATGATAAACACACAATTGATGCAAAAGAGTGCTCGAGGCGAGTAAAGTAGCCAAAACAATTGCGCTCTGCAGAAAAGGGTTAATCATTGTTATCAGCATGAGTCGAGAAGTTTTAGATATAATAAGGCTATTATTTCAACGCAGATGTTTCGAATATTTTTCAGCTCGATCACTCTCACTTTTGTAAATAATCGAGCGAGTGAGCGATAAATGTAATTTGCCCTCCTCCCCCCCCCCACCCCACTCTGGCACTAGCACGAGCTCCGCTGCGCGACTCTGCCCAAACAAAGGGAAAATCAAACAATAATCGAAAGTGCAGCAGCAACAGAGGCGACTCATCAATACACGCGGCGCACAATTGCCGATTTAAACGAAAATTAAAATTTCTTATATTAGAGAATAATCGCTTTATATCGTCGAGCTCGAGTTCTTTTATTGTCTGAATGGGTCGAGCGCTCGGAACACGTATAACAGCTCTAAACCTGTTAAGAAATGACTTAACTGTGCTGAATTGTACCGAGATATGGCGTCACAATAGTCCCATTATCATGAATAGCTTTCATAAATTTTGCTCATTCAAGAGAATTAAAAGAGATTATGATTAATTTATTTAATGCGCTCCCGCTACATTTTGTAAAATTAATTAGCCGATTATTGTTTTAAGAGTGCGCCGAGAGTTAAATGGGAGCCGAGTTTCGGGAATTCCATCCCGATAAAAATAGAACGACGCCCCGCCGGGGACTTGTAAATAAAACAAAGAAGATAAATAAAGTAAACTAAACGAGGGAGGGGAAAAATAAATAGAAAGTTTTATGGGAGGAGCGGGGAGCCAAGCCAAGACAGCCGCGCTAGCCGAAGTATAGGGGAGGAGCAAGGCAGCCCAAGTTCTCCTGTAGTACCGCGATTACAATAAACACGACTAATTTTACGAAGAATTCAAAAGCTGCCGTGTGTCGTTGCGCTTGCAAACGCAAACGAGGAGAAAAAGCACATCGAGCAAATTCAGCCGAAGCGCATGATTTAATAGACGCGCGCTTACAGTGGCGGCGGCGGCGGCGGCGCTTTATCTCCAAGGCGTTTCTCGCTCCTCCTTTTTTATCATCGCACTCGGAGCGTGAAACGAAAGAAGAAAAAAGCGAGGCGACGAGTGTCTGCCTCCCAAACAAAGCCTCGCGTGCCCATCCAAACTCTTTGTCGAAATCGAAATCAACTCGGCTGTGTGCATTTTTAACGAAACGAGCGACGCCTGTAAAAGTCTGGCGGGAATTTTGTACGAGTGCGACGCGATGCGCGAGCAACTGCTGTCCAGCTAAAGTCCAGGAATTTAAGTTGACGAGCTGCTGCAGCACAATTGACTGGCCGCGATAAATCCGCAGGCTGGACAAACACCGATTGATTATCAATCCCAATTCCATCGAACGTTATTAAAGTAATCGTCGATCGTCGCTTGCGCAAGGTGCGCCTGGTACTTGGTAAGGGCGCTGGCGGCGATTACGAGCACGCGCGAGTAGTCACTTTTTCGCTCCTGGCACGAGGAGGCCAGAACAGGAGGAGGGGGGGGGATCCTCCGCTGAACGAGCGGCCCGGACCCGATCGGGGATTGCGGATTAAACGGTTTTATAGAGTGCAGGGGGAGAGCCGAGAATGCGTTCGAGCTCGTTCCCTCCCCCGCCACCAACGCCGTCTCTTGTAAATTATAATTTCGTCTAACATCTAATTATCGGAGGAGAAATGAGTTTGGCCTCCGAGAAGGGGCCGATTGAAATAATTTAGGTTGCTTGCTTGTTTTGTTGCTTACTTTTGCGGCTCGTTGGGATCCCGCTTCTTTTTTTTCTTCTGGGCCTTTGGTTTCTTTTGTGCCTTGCTCATCGTGTCGGCCGGTTCCGGGGAAGGTCTCTTGATACCCGTTATCTGCAATGCCAAGCAAAACGAGCACAGATGTGCGTTACACATACAACATTATAAAGTGACAAAACAGGTATTAATCGCAGCGGGACAACGCGAGCAGCCCTTTTCCATCTTCCACTCTTTCGGTTTAACACCGTGGATTTTCAATTATTATCATCGCTGTTATCGTTACTATTATTATTATTATTATTATTATTATTATTATGATGAGATTTGTTCGAGGAAACGAGCCGCGTTAGTTTCGTTTCGAGGTCATAAATTAGAGTTTCAATGGATTCATTACGCGATTACCGATGCAGAATTTCTTTGACGCGTAGGACGACGGCCGCCCACGTTGGCTCGCAAAGCAAGTAAGTTTACGGGCCGAGGCTGAAAGTCGCGTGGAAATGGAAAAACATTCGGCAAAACTGTGGAGAATTAAGTTCGATCGTTGTTCAATTGTCGCTAAGAGACGAACGATAAGAAGGCCGATATCCATAAAAATCGCAACTGTCGACGCAGGAGTTTATTTTTATTGATGGATAAGCGAAGGGGGGACGGACAAAACGAAAACGAACACGAAAACGAAAAAGAAAATAAAGATTTAATCCGAGAATAAATATAGTTTAAAAGAACGAAATACAATGTAGCGAAACGGTTTTTATTACGATCAATAGGCCGTTCTCATTTTGAAATGGAACATTAAAATGACAAAGTGCTCGGCAAGAAAGAATATTATAGTAATCAAAGGCATTTTATTTGCCTCGGTATAACCGCTTTTAACTTCTAAGGCCTTTAAGATGAAAAGAGGTTCTAAAAGTGAAAGTAACGTTGCTGACGGAGGAGAGAAAAAATAGCGGCTCCGCGTAGAAAAGAAAACTAGTTGCATTGTAGTTTTGCCGTTGCAGTTGGTTGTTGCTTTATAAAGTTTTTTCGTGCTCGAACGCTGCCGGATGTGTTTCTCGAATTTTACAAGACCGCGCAGTCATATTTACACGTTACATAGATAAATTAGTTTCCAGATACGAAAATACCTTGGCGCGCCGTCTCTTTGGCTTTATCAGCGGCTATTTATACTCGAACCGGAAAAATAAAACGTGTTTACATAAAAATATATTTAACGCACCAAACTCAAAATAAGCAATATTTTTTATCTCCGCGTCGGCGTGTCGAACTTCTAGGCTACTCCGCGGCGCGACCGAACCAGAGGTGAAAAGAAGTGATCTAGCGTTTTAAAAAATCATCCTCGAGAAGCCCGGCACTTTCGAGAGACACGCGCGCGCGATCTTCTCTCTCCTCGCTCTTTCTTCTTCGTTGCCGCTTTTTTTCCTTTTCTGCAGTCGAAGCAAAGTAAATAATTCCGAGTACAGCATTAAAATGGACGGTAAACGGAAAAAATACTAGAGGGAGGCGGCAACAGCGGCCCTCGACTCTGCAAAATAATGTGATTTCGTTGTAAAACTAAATAAATGCTTACTTGTCAATTTTGCTTATACTTTTCGGTCATTATCGTTCATTTTTATAACTTTACATTCCTGAATAATTTTCCGCCATAAATAATACATAAGTCCTTTTATTGCTGGCAGTTTGAAGTTCAACTTCACGGCGAATTCCCTTAGGTAATGGAGGGACTGAAAACGCTCTGAAGGGATTGAAGTTATCGCCAGCAACTTTTGCCCGTAATGAAATTCCGGCGTAATTTTCAATCGGGCAATTTGGGATTAATTTTTAATTTTCCAGAGCCAATTAAGGGCTTATCGAGGTTCAGGGCAGATTCGGCTTGTCGCGCGGATTGTTGACGGAACGCGAGGCAAACCAAACGGGAGAAAACGAGCGAATCGACGTCGTTGCGTCGAGTGCGGGCCATTTGCTCTCTGCTCCGGCAAAATAAATAGACGGAAAGGGCTGGGGGCTGGTAAAGTAGACCGTACCGTCTGGTTTTATCGACCGAGCGGCACTCGCAATTGCACTTACCATTGCCGAGTGGGGCGTGCTGTCGTCGCTGTCCTCGCTGGTCGTCGTGTTCTCGGGGACGACGGTCTGCTGCATCGCCGGTGGACTGCCTCCGGCTGGAGTCCTGTACTGCAACTGTTGCTGTTGCTGCTGCTGTTGAGCCTGCTGGGCCTGTTGGGCCTGCTGCTGCTGCTGCTGTGCCTGCTGCTGCTGTTGTTGCTGCTGCTGCTGCTGCTGCTGCTGCTGAGCCTGCTGTGCCTGTTGTTGCTGCAGATGCTGCTGCGAGTGCAAGTACTGCATGTGCTGCATCTGCTGCTGCTGCTGCTGTTGCTGCTGCTGCTGCATGAGCAGCATCTGCTGCTGGCCGGTGTGCTGCTGACCTGGCGAGCTCATCGTTGTATACGAGCTCTGGGGACTGCTGTACGCCGAACTACGGGCAGACGGAGTTCTGATTTTTTATTTTTGGCCGTGTCTTTTCGCCGATCGAGGCTCCATGCAGCCACAAATAAACAAATAAACAGACGCGTTGTTTATTGTCTCGTCGACCGGGAGGTAAAGACTTTCGTGCCGTTCAATTGCGCCCGGGAGGGACTTTGGAAAGGACTTACAATATTCCACTCGATCTAAAGTTTTTGCCTTCGTCGTTAGCGCGGTTAATGCTTTGCTACAAGACTACACACTTGCTTGTTGCTGCTGCTGCTGCTGCTGCTGCAAGTCTCCTTCGCGCAGTTTTTATATAAAATGAAGCTAATTGGATTCCAGGCTGGCGAAGGGGAAATGCGAATAAATTCGAACGGACATCGGTCGGCGTCGAACGAATTAAAATTTTAACCGAGCAGATATTGCGACGCGGCTTTGTTTAATAAAGCTGGAACGAACCGAGACTGGGCGCGCGCTATAATTTTCTAATTTCAGATAAATCCTTCTTCGTTTAGAATCCCGCTTTATATTTTACAGGCAGTTTGCGCGCCAGTCAAAGCAGCCCAACTCGTATTTTACGTCCCTCCTCGCGCCCCCCTTTTTTCGCGGCGTTGGTTGGCGCTACTTATTTAAAACTTTGCGCAACGACCGATTTTAAGGAGCATCAGCTGGCTCGAGATCGATACGCGGCAATAAGAATGCCGGAATGCAAACATCGAAAGTTAAATACAAGCCGCGTCCCGTCCACTCGATTCCGCGTAATTTGAATGCTTAAAAGAAGTTGCGGTATTGCGAAAGGAAGCGTGGCGGAATCAAAGTATGAAAATATGAAAATACGCGTACAATCGAGGAAAGCGTTCAAAGGACGACTGTTTTCGCGCGCCGATCGATTCCAGCAGCGGCAGTTGGCTTGCAAAATATTTACGCGCTCAATATTTCATTGGAGTTACGCTTAGCGCGCGAGAACAGTGTTTACTTTGCATTTCAAATGCCCCCCCCCCCCGCTTTATTTGACAAAATAAAAAGAACGGATGGAAGGAAGCAGAGAGAGAGAGAGATAAAAAAGAGCAAAGGAAACGGCATTAATAAAATGGCGAGGAGGATGAAAGGAAAAGACTTTACTTATTAAGAAACCGACTGGTGCATACACCAAAGCCTTGGACTTTTTCTTCAACTTTCCACGTTCTCACCCGTGTCGCCCTCGCACAAACGCCATTTATCTACGATTTTCGCTTATTTATTCAACGCACGAAAGTGGCAATTGATATTTATAATAAGCACGGGCTCGGAGGGAATGCAGGCGTCGCCTTTTCTTCACAAGCGACTTCGTTACGAGATTCACGCGGCTCGCGCATTTCTACTTCCAACACTCCCGCCGATCGATTATTCAAATCCATTAATTATAAAAATAATAATAACTAAAGTGAGCAACGAAGGCAGCGATAAAGTACGAGTCGGGGGAAGTTTAAAAAACAGTAATAAGCTTTGCTTGGCTTGTTTAATAGAAAAGGTCGAGTGGGCGATAAATAAACAAGCGTGTTTCCATCATACGGAGGAGAGGCTCGGGTGCTGGTGGTTGGTTCGTCCTGCGTCCACGGGGAATTACAACAATCGAAAAACGCTTTTATTGTAGTCGAAGAGGAGTTGCCCCTTCTACTCCGAGCCGAGGAGCGGCTAGTAATTACGACGAGATAGTAATAAAATCAATATGGCTGCTTTTGCAGGTCCCCGGTTTCGCGTCGAGCCGAGCCAACGGGACTTTGAGTAGAATTTCGGATTTAACGAGCGCGTTATCGCGATGCTGATGATCGACCGCTAATATCTCGAGAAGAGGCGGCCCAAAACAAAAACACTTCCGGGCAATTGCTGGTATCGGGAGCGCCGCAACGTGTCCGAGGAGGAGCAGATAGTTCCGGTGCACCTTGGATCGGTCGGTACAAAGGAAATAATTAGCGCGCTAAGGATCTACGGGGCCAATATAAAAATGCTGGAGGACGAGCAGCACCAGAGAGGCATGCAGGCGGATAGGAGAAGTGCGGTAAAAAGGGAGGCAGCATTGGTGGTTGGTTGGTTGGTTGGTTGGGGGGGGGGGGGAGAGGAAAAAAGCGCAAAATTACCCGGTGTGTCGGTGCGCGAGTGCGCGAATGCTATTTTAACACAAATTGGATAACTTATGAGATATGGCCGCTGCTGCGTCAGCGTCGCAGAATTTACGGGCCATTCTGCATCGGTGCGCCTATCTCTCTCTCTCTCTCTCTCTCTCTTTCCTGTCTCCTTTCTCACTCACTCGGCACTTTCCTCTCTTTCGGCGTCTTTTATTCGCTGCCGTCTCAAATTAAATTTGCCTGAACGATAAATTTTCCCGATTCCCGTCTTTTTTCTCTGTTTAATAAACTATCACCTCGGCCGTCGGTTGTTATTGTTGTACAAACACGGGCCCGTCCGTTAATAAGCGTTTGCTAAGAAACTAATTTCAGGCATCAGCTGCGTCGTTGCTCCTCTCCTTCTCTCGCCGTAGTTGTTGTTATTGTTATCGTTGTTGTTGTTTTTGTTGTTGTTGTTGCTGTTTCGATTCTCAATTTTGTTCCTCTATCATTTTTCAGGAAGCAATGGCCGGCGTAAGTGGCTCGAGTTCCAATTTGAAACCGAGCAGCTCCAAGAGAACGAGATAGAGACTAATTTCGTTTTGGAACTTTTGTTTCATTAAAAGTTCAAGTTGTAAAAGTTAACAAAACTCGCGTGGAACTCGCGCGGCCCGACAAAGTTATTTCTTACTCTAACAGGATCAACGTATAAGCAAGATATTCGTGTGATTTACGTTTTTACGAACGTTCTAAAACTCGGGGAGGGAAGTTTTAAAGTAAGTTGCTACCTCCATTAAAGTTAAATTTATATCCTTTTGCGAGTCATTTGTTTTTAAAATATGTATAGAAATAAAGTACACTTAAGGGTGCGGGCCCAAGGAGAAATGTTTCTTTTTAAAATGCAGCAACCCAAAGAAACGTTTCGTTCCGCCGAGCGCTAATACAACTTTATTATACGTGTAGTCAATTTTAAAAAACGGTAAACCGACCGACGAGAATGTTCCCCGAGACCGATGCCCGCGTCCCGGTGTCGGTCTCCTGGCCGCGACTCGCGGTCGCTTTTCAATCGACGTTCTTACGACTCTAGTGCGCCGACGTCGTTCAAAATTACTGGAAAACGCAAGGCCCGTTCCTGCAATCGCGACGACCACATTCTGTTTCGCGATGTCACGGCTCTAAGAAAATTGAGCAAAAACCCAACGGAAACATTTTGAAAAATCACTTTTCACGTTAAAGAAAACATCTATAACTTTCTACTTGACTCGTCAAAGAGATAACTTTGCAACCCAAACTTCTTCTTCTTCTTGTTCGTGCATTCGCGCGCTCAAAAAATCTGTTTCGTAACAAACAATCGGGCCGTTCCCTATTTTACAATATTTAGATTTATTTTTTCATCAATTCGAAGGCTCGAGAGGAAAAAGGAAAGAATATAAAAGAAGAGGAGGCACACGGCTATTAACCGAATAATCTTTCCGAATTCAATTCTGGTATTTTTATCTCGGCCAGCACTAGATTACAGGGGATTTTATTGCCGAACTCTTAAAACCCCGACGGATAGGAAACTATAAATCGAAGGATGTGAGAAAGCTTCGTTACTAAAGAAGCATCTCTTAATTAACTTGTCTTTTTAATGAAATACAAAGCGTCGATATTTTCAGCGGCTGAAAGGGACTTATTAGGAGTAAATCGGCGGGTCTTGTGTTCGGAGACTTGGTTCGGCAGATTCAAATGCGCGACGCAGGCAATAAAAGTCTTTACTTCGTTCCAAGTGAGAGAAAAAAGCAACGCAACAAACGTAAAACCACATACCTGACGTTGATCGACTGCATAGGATGCTCCTGCTGAAGGTAAAGAGACTGTTGGTACCCGCCGGGATCAAGGCTCAAACCGTCCGGGGACTGCTGCATACCAGCTCCCGACATCATCTGCAACGGTAAGCAACCACAGGAAATTAGCATCCGGACGAGTCGAGGCGCGCCTCGCAAAGGACGACGACTCTGAACTCCGACTCAGCCGCGCAGGCCCCACCAGTCGCGGTCCTCTCTTTTGAAAAAAGAGCCCCGGCTACAGGGGCCTAGACAGCGTAATGGCGACGACGGATTCGCGATCCTGAATAAATTCGCCGGGCCCCGTTAGATTCGAGGCTTCATTGAAGCCTTATTAAGGAAGCCGCCGCTCGCGGGCCTTTTCCAACCATTGCACGCTCGCCTCTCTTCTTTATCGCGCGCCTTTAATCGACAAAGTTTCCCGAGCGCATCTTCTGTATTTTCGAATAATTCGACGCACATCTAAGCGGAGCGCCGGCCAAGAAATTAAAAAACATAATTCACTCCAAAAGCTATTCGTTAGTCCAGTTTCCGAGGGCTTGACAAGGAGGGCAATTTATCTTATTTAAAAAGCAAGACTCTTCATTACGCTCTGAGAAATATAAGAAGTATAATGGAATTAATGACCTCAGCTATGCATAATGTAAGATAAATGATTCCAAGTGTACCGTGAGAAACTCCGCGAAAGTTGCCCGAGGAACGGGAGGAATTTATACGATATTCATCTATTTTTCGAATATAATTCCCGGGGGCAGGAATTTTTTAATCTCGCGCCCCCGTCCCTGTAATAAACGATTGCCTTTTGTTTTTTTCGACGAGGTCGTATCAAAGGCTTTGCTCGACGCCCCTCGTCATCCATCCGTCCGAGTGCACGCGCGCCGTTTAATTAACATTACGATTGCACCGCGCTCGAGAAATCATTTACACTCGAGCAGTCAGCGTGTGCGCGGTGTCATTTTCTCCTTGAGCAACGATTGCGCGCCGATAAATCATCGAGAATTTCCAATTGGAAATAGTGAAAGTTGCGAATGTGGGCCAGTGATACGGAGGATGTTGGAAGCGGCATTGAAAGTCGGATAGAAATCCTCGGCTGATTATCCGATATCTAATCCACGGGCCCCGTAATTTCGTTATAATGTTGGTAATGCACTTCCCGGGCTTTGGGCGCGTGCGCACACGCATTGTCGTTTCGACGTGTCCCCCACCCCCCACCCCCGTCCCAAGCTGCGCGAGAGCATTCGACTCGAATGAATTCGAAGCTGAAAAAAGAGATACAATATAATCGGGCGTATTAAATGTATATTTTACTGGCGCTGTATACGTTATCTAAATAATATTTTCGAGTTCATTCGATGAAAGACTGTTTATAAATTGACTAATCAAGAGAGATAAGATAAGAGCCAAGCATAAGCACTACATACAAGTCTTGAAATAATACGATTGAACGAGAAGTGACTGATACAATATTAAAGTGGAAATTAAGAGAGAACGGGAGGAAATTGATGGCCGTATAATTTCAGAATTTGTGGAAAATAAAGGCCTCGGCGATAATTTTTGTAATTTCGCTGAAAACAGCTCGGAGGGATCGAGTTTGCCGACAATTAAGATCTTATAACGAATAACGAGGCGCTTATCTCAAGGCGGCTCCGTCCATTTATTCTATCGGGATTAATTGACCAAAAGTTTGCGCCGCCGGCAAATTAGTGTCTTTCGTTTATCAAAAACAACTTTGTCTTGTGCGCGCGCGCGCCTTATGATGTAAATGCAAATATTGAAAAAGGCGCAGAAACTATCGCTGCCCGTTTCGGCGCCGAATTTGCATTATTATTAAAGGGGAGATGTGCTCGCGACTAATGGAGAACAAAAGCAGCGCGACTGCTGAATAATAAAAAGCGACCAAACTATCGAGGAGATAAGATACAAAGACGCGCGAGGACGATAAGAGGGAAGGGGGAAAACTTCGGTTTTAAAAATAACGAAAAAATCTCCTCCGAAGCGATAAACAATGATAATTCCATAACTTAATCAGCGATAAGATAGAGGGTGCAGGTTTAATCAGGCAGCCTGTTTGCTCAGAAGAATGGGAGGGTGGAGCGCAGATAGTGCGCGAGCGATCGTGACAAAAATTTTGGCGGAGCTCCCGAGAAAGTGCACAAGTGCATCGCCGCTCCCGAAATTAACGAGTCGCCGAGGAGGTGGAGCTGCGACCCCGACCTCGGATGTGACGCCGTAACGCCCAATTGCGCACGCGACAACACTCGATTGCACCGATAGCAGCTTCCGAGGGGAGCGACGCGACTTTACTTTGGTATCAATCAAAGTCGGAGATTCGGCCGCGAGTTCGAGCCCCGTCGAGGAGACCGTCGAGGAGACCGTCGAGGAGCGTGTGAATTAATTGGTCGTAATGAGGAAACTGGATGTTGCGCTGTAATTAGACGGGCGCTTGCGATTTATGTCGCAAGATAAGGGCCGCCCCCGCTTCGCCCCTGCGGCCCGACAATTGCTCCTCTCCCGGCGAATTTTCTGATCCTCGCGACTTTTCCAGCGCGCCGGGCCAATTTTCCGGGAAGGGGCATCATCGATGTTATTGCCAATTGGTTAGATGTTGCTCGTTCCGACGTTTCCGTTTTCTTGCCCCTTCTCGAGATTCCTACCTTTTCAAGCCACGTAATTTATCCATCGCGAACTTTCCTGCGATTCGTCGCTATTCCGTATTTTCCAAGTGTACCAAGTATAAATCTTTACGTGTATCTACGATCAAAATGTTAGTATTTATTAACTTTCTAAGCAAACTTTCTAGAACATTCCTGTTACGCGTATAAATTTTACGAAAGCCAGCATTTCAATACAATAAATCATCAAATTAATTTAATATCTTGCGCGTTATTAATGGTCGAAATTACAGTGATTTAACTCCGCGCCGGATCTGGGAGAAAAATTTTCAATTAAAAGAGCAAAACACAGTTTACAATGTATCGAGACGAAGAGTTCTAAAAATAGAAACTCGTAAATATGTCATCGCGTATCTCGGGAGAGAAATTTGCGTATTTTATTAGTCCAGCGGTTGGAGCTTGAAAAATAAAGCAAAGAGCCCAACTAAAATGGAACTTGGCGGATTTATCTTTGGATTAAGTTTGAAAAAAAATTTAACGCCAGAGCCTCGCGGACGAAATTATCGTTTCGTTGTTTCCAAACTCCTCGGCACATTCTTATGAATGATTGTGATTTACGCGTGACGTTGGAGAACGACCTCGGGCTTATAAAAATCAAATAACGCTCGCGGGCTCCTAGATAATACGCGCACGCACACATGCAAATACGGGATTCAGATAACTAACGACATTCTAGCCTGTTTGCCGAAGGTAACGAGGAGCTAATGTAACGCAACGAGAAAAACGCCGGACTGCGCCGAAGCTCGAATTATTAATTTCAGGGTAACATTCCGGGCGCGCAATTACTTATTTATAATTAACCTCCTCATCCGTGAGTTTAATTCTCTTCGAGAGCCAATTAAATAAGCTCGCATCTGCTTCTCGGGTTCTCCTGTTACTGCACAGTAAGTAAACTTGCGCAGCGCTCGTAGGCTGATTCCGCTGTCGAGGATTAAAATAAAGGCATTCGCCGGCGCGCATCGCTCCGATGAAACGAACAATTCGCGCGCCGCGGACCTTGACTTGTTACTTTGACGTGTAAGAGGATAAAGCGAAAGGCGAAAAGCGAAATTATGCTAAGCAGGTGCGCTCTGGTTAATTGTCACGCGCAACTTACTCGCACGCCTCCTGTTATTCGCCTATTTCGCAATGGGAATTCAGCGAAAACTCGCGTGCCCGAATTAAATTTCACCAAGCCCGATTAAACTTTGCGAGTGTTTCCGTGTAATGCAATTGTTTCCGGAAAATCAGATCGGCCGGATCAAATTGATACACAAAGCACTACTTTCGAAATCGATTGCGAAATCTTAAAGAATCCCATCGATCCACGAAACGCCTGACTTTTTTATTTATTATTTAATTTGTGCAAAACGTAATAAAACGCCGCCAGGCGTAACCATCCGCGTTTTATGATTTTTAACTTTTTATCCTCGAATAAATCTCCGCCAACGATTTATCTTTAAATAAATAGAAGCGATGGCTTATTAGTTGTAGCGCGGAATATTATTAATCTATCCTTTGTTGACTGACTTATGTAACCGCTCTTCTGTTATTATTAGATTCGTAATTACATAAAGTGGGGATGAAAAAAAGTAGCAAGTCAGCGATCATTATCAGTGGACAATACAAGTAAAACTATAAATTATAAAATAATTGCCCGCCAGAATAGAGAAAAAGCCATTAATTAGTAATGTAAATTACGGGCCTAATAGGACAGGTTAAATGAAACGCTGTATTATTTATAATGCCTTTACAAAAGAAAAATATCAATGTTATCTTTAATTTTCGTATTTATTATTTTTATCTCCAATACAGCGGATTATTATCAATTTAATAATATGTAATGTTATATAATCGTATAATCAAATGCCACGCGAAATTTATATACAAAAGCGTTCGAGTTAATCGACTATAAATATCACTCTTGGAAACTGAGTTAACGATAAGAATTCACTTTTGATTAGAACGTTGTATAAATAATATTAAATTACTCAAATGATTCATTATTAATAAACTCATAAGATTAGATACGAACTGAAAAATAGCGCTTTTACCGGGACTAGTCGCTAAATAAGTTGCGCAATTTCTCCTGCTCGTTGCAACTTTTTCGCAGCCGCGCTCCGAAACCGATCGAATTACCTTAGCTCTAGCAAATTTTTAAAAGAATTTGCGCAAGTTTTTAGAAACGATTAAAATTTATGACACTTTTTTCGGCTTGGTATAAAACAATCGCGAGCTCGGAGCTGCAGCTGGAATGAATAGCTCCGAGAGCGGAACGGGCGAAACGGACTGTGACCAGAAAAAGCATGAATTCAAAAAAGCGCGGGACTTACATAATAACCGAGCTGCAGACGCGATTTGCATAAGCGATTTATCAAAAATAAATCGACCGTAAATCTGCAAATGTAACTATCGACGGACAGGAGGATGTCGGCGTCGGCATCGACATCCACTACTGCAGCCGACAGCTCGACGAAATCCCCGTTCCGAACACGACATTTGTTTGTACTAAACCGAACGAAGAGACTGTCTTCAGCCGAATCAGACGGAACACGGTCCCGGGAAAAGTCAGCGTAAACGCCGGCTCGCAGCAATTCTTTGCAATGCAGTTGCAGCGATGCGCCTAAATAACGACAAAAATTATTAATCCGGATGGGGAGCGGATTCGCTC
The DNA here is from genome assembly GCA_018907185.1 of Platyscapa corneri. Taxonomy (NCBI): domain Eukaryota; kingdom Metazoa; phylum Arthropoda; class Insecta; order Hymenoptera; family Agaonidae; genus Platyscapa; species Platyscapa corneri. The sequence goes on along the minus strand of JACCHW010000010.1, from coordinate 3,181,687 downwards.
CCGACCCTGCGCCCGCCATCGGCCAACGGCCTCCAATATTTTCCCGGAACACCGCGCAGATTCCTTTACAACGCGCAACGATAAAGACCGAGAGACGTTGCAACGGTTGTTGCACCGTGCAATCGACTTTCATTTGGCTGCGAGTCGTCCGTCCAAGCGAATCCGAAAAAATACGTAAAGTCAATACGTACACGTATATGTACCTGTGACTGGTATGCGTGGTGCATCTGATCGTGCTGCTGCTGCTGGTGATGTTGCTGAGACTGCTGATGTTGCTGCTGCTGATGCGGGTGTGAGTGCATCGCAGGTATGTCGAAGTCTTCGTCACCGAAGCTTGGCGTGTGAAACGTCTGCAACAAGACAAGCGGGGACGGAGAATTAGCGCTGATTGCTAATCGCAATAATACAAACCAGTCGCGCGTCCAGCAGCCGATAATAAGGCAAAGGGACGCGCGAATTTGGCTGGACAGGCGCTTGTTAATAGCGATTGCGCGCTCAACAGTTTACGATTGAACTCGGCTTTTCTTTAAGGTAGCGCCTCGACGTCGCGGCCTTTTCGTAATTGATTTTGCGAGAAAGGAGCTGCGGCAGAAGAACAGGAGGAAAAGAGGGCAGGGGCGCGGAGAAGCTGAAAGTTGAAAGGTAGAGTACGAGATAGAGACGGTACGAGACGAGAGAGAAATTCCTGCGCCACTGTACTCCTCGTCGGTAATGAAAAGGGCTCGCGTCGTGTACACAGAAGGGACTTGCGAGTGTAGCGGATAAAACGGGAGCAGCGCCGCGAGCCTCTTCTCGACTCACCTTAAATAACCCGAGAGCCCGGCTCTGCCTCCCAACAATAATAATGTATACGAATCGAGAAAAAATATTTGAAAAATGTGTGCCGCTCTCGGCTTTAAAAAGAAAGAAAAAAAAATAAATTTAATAAGAGCGAAGAAAGAGGGCAGAAGAATTCGAGCCGAAGGAGAGGCAGATCAGAGGCGCGGGGAGCTTCGAGTGACGGGGAAAAGTTTTCAAATTGGATTTAATAGCAGCAAGAATTTTGCCTTTGAAGAAAAGCCTCGACGGCACTACACGACTATCGATCGTTTCCCGTCTTTCTCCTTTTCTTGGGCTTCTCTGGCTCTCTTCGGTCCCCCCGTTTTGCCACCCCTTGCGACGGCTCGCGTCGACACAACGAGGACGCAACGGAGCTGCTTCGCTCGCGTCGTTCTATCCGCTAATTTATTTTATGGCGACTCGCGATACACTTCTTCGAAGTGACCCTACCAGCGAGGATAGCCTGGCTTCCCCCCGGGCCGCGCTCCCGCCATCTGTCCCCGTGCCCCTCCCCCCCCCCGCCGCTCTCGAGGCTCTTCTCTCCGAGCAGAGACTTATTTTTATTTTCCGCAGTACGAAAACGATACAAGTGCCTTGATTGCTTTTTCCCTTCGTTTCAGTAGCGAAATCCCGGAATAGCCCGTGACATTAATTATGTGCGCCTAATACCGATTGTTAATTACCCGCATCGAAATAAGGAAGGCGCAGGACGTATTCTGTATTAATTATAAGCATTTAAGTTTAAGAGACAAGTTTTTACCCCTAATTAATGTTTCCTCGCTGAAACTCGAAACGTTATCGTGATTAATAAACGTTAAAATATAATAAATCTCGCAGATAAGAAATAATTTAACATTTATCAGCCAATTTGCAGACTTGGTTTTATGGCACTCGTTAGGAAAATCCGACGTTATCTTAATTGGCTGCATTGACAAATTGATTTTCAAAACAATGTACGAGCCCCGGCAACAATTGTAAACTAAATTATTATAAGATTTTAATAAGAGCATACGGAGTTCGCTTTTAACTGACGGCGCAATTAGCGGTAATTGTCCGTCTTTCGATCTCCTCCCTCCCTCTCTCGCAAATCTATAAATAATAAACGACGAAGTTTCTGCAACGAATTCGCGAGAAAACTTATGCTCGAGATACGGTTTCTTCGCTCCGTAAATTCCCCGACGCGTAATTTAATCATCCATTTGCAATAATTCTCGAGATGCAGTTTAATGCGCTTATAGATGGGGCGGTTGGCCGACTGTCGCCGATCGCGAGGCCGACTATCGCCGCCTGCGCGAAAAACGCGAGCCGATGAAAAGGAGGCAAAAAATTAATTAAACGGCGGAATTTCAGGAGCGCGTCGACTTTAACGAGACTTGAGAACTCGGAAACACGAGAAAAATGCTGAAACGTCTGCAGTGACATAATTCTCAAACGGAAAAACTACACGAGCCAAGGAAGCGGTAAAACTAGTAGAAGGAGGAGGCAAGTATAAGCTGCAAAGATTCGTAGCAGGGGTAGAGCCAAGGTAAGGAGGGTCATTTTTCTTTGCCAACAGAAACTAAGACTCCGTCTTTACCCTTACTCCTCCTGCTGCTCTTCCGCCCCTCTCGCGAACCGCTATCTCGTTAAAAGTTGTATTCGAGAGTTGCTGCTTCCCTCTTGCTCATCGCCATATAGATATCATCGGTTCGCGTGGACCAAAACTACCCTGTCTTTGTCCCAGTGATGAGTACGGATAGCGATTAAATTTCAACTGTTCCTTCACCTTTTACGAATACACGCATTTTACAAGCGAATTCTCTCTCCCGAATTTGCGACGCGCTACTCGTCTTATTTTCCGCCTGAGGATAATTTATTTGCAAACGAGTCGAATACCGAAAATTTTTCGTTAGATTTATTTTTAATTAAAGCTCCGAGTTATTTTAAAAGTGCCGCGTTAATATTCGTTTCTTTCTTCAAAGGCAATTTACGAAGGAGTCAGAATTACTTCCTTGTTAATTGTGCTAAAAGGTTTTCTAGCAGAAATTCAATTAATGTCGCTAACTATTTATTTTTTCACTCGCGTTTACCTAACTAATTCACGCCGTTTCGCCATTATTTTATCGCTAATATTATTACTTTTTTAAAAGCTTCATCCTTATTTACACTTCTACCGGCTTTTCCACTGAGATTATAAAACGACTGCAATTTGGGTTAATAACAAAATATCGCGATTGGAAAGTTGCTTTAAAAGTGCATGGAATAGAAAAATATTCAAGAAGAAGCAATGGCGTCGCCGCAAAGTAAACTTAAAGATAAATCTTGGTATTGCGAAGAGCGAAGGCTCGTCGTCGGTCACTCTAACCTCGAAATTTTACATTTTTGTCTCGGGGAAATTACAAGTTCCAAAATAATACACACGTGCCAAACACCTAACAATAACTATCATTAGTGCGAAATCGGCCGAGGAAGAGAGGGTAAGGGGGTGGTAGGCCAAGAAAATATTGCAGATGGCGCGACGGTGATATACGTGGTATGGTACCACACAACTAAGTGCTGCACGACCGTCTAAAGTTTTAGTTGCAAAATATTAGGGACTCGGCGCATGCGGGGGGATTAAGCGTTTTTCCCCGAGTGAAAGTTTTTGGAAAGTGGAACTTGGGAACGATCGCAGGCGCTAATCGACAAGAAATCGCTTAATGTCGAACATCGGCATGGATTTGTTTACACTTATTGATTTTGATTCGACTTAATTTCCGCATTTATGGTAATCGGCGAAACGGAATCACGGCTTACACGTGTTGCCAACAACTTTACTCGACGCCCTGTCGTGTTGTTTTAGAGCGACAAATTTATGCGACGCCATTTGACAGTTGACAGTTTCTCGTGTTTGGCAATATTAATTAGGACTGAAACATAAATTTTCAAATAATACAAATAAACTAGTTTATCGAGAGGCAGAATTTTAGATACATAATAATAAGTTATACTTGAGTTCCATTTCATTCGAGACCTGACGTACGTTTCTTTCGGTATTGCGATTACAGCTTTTATAATGTTTTACGGCCTCGTGATTATAGCAATCAGTATAATGACGAAATTTTCCGAAGGATAAACCTTTTTTCTTTAAAAATGAGAAGCGAATGATTGATGTCCTTATCCATAATTTATAAGAATTAATATTTTAATCGCTTAAATCTTAAACGATTATTATTTCCATTGTTTTTTAGTTCCACGTGGAAATGTCAAGAGTAATTGACATATAAATTGTCGGTCGCTTATATAATACATAAATTTAAAGATTGTAAAGAGAACTTTTTAATAGCAATGAATTAATCATTTTTCGCAATCGTTAAAAATTTATGATTATAGTATCTGTAGTTTGTGGTTTTGAAAGCAGTTAAAAATTCTATTACAATCAACTAAACTGCCGCCTTAAAAAAGATAGTCCTTTGAACAAATATTACGGACTCGAGCTAAAAAAGTCGTTAAAATATTCAATAAAAATTATTGAACGTTCCAGCCGGAGTTTGTGGATAAGATAAAGGCGGATATCGTGGACGTGGCGCACAAGCTACGCGATTCTTATCGACCGGTGCGAGCTTTCATACTTTACACCGTTCTAAATAAATAAAATAAATTTTAACGAAATAATAAATTAAGTTTTGCGCGCGTAATTTATGGCGCTCGGTGCTTTAATAAAGTGCTGGCAAAAATGCTCGGATGGCTTGATACGAATTGCGAGGGGCCGTTGGGCTTAAACGAAACTCGCGGCCAATGATCGTTAACAGCAACAGCCGCGGAATTCCCAGCGAGAAAAAGCCCTTGCGCATTTGTAAGAGACACGTTTGCTAATAATCGCATTAGGGCCGACATTGTTTCTTCCATCGGCGATTTCGCGATACGGTTCCGACGATATTATTCGACTCGCGTCTCGAGACAATAACGGTCTTTTAAGGATCTTCAAAAACTCGCGAACGAAAAAAGGAAATAACGCGCGACGACTTACCGGATGCCCTACGAAAGAAACTGCTTAAAAAGCATAAAGTACAAGTAAATAAAGTGAAGGTAAACGATACAAAAATAGAGGGAGAGAGAGAGAGAGAGAGGAGGAAAAAACGAATAAAAGGGAAAAAAGCGGATAATAAAAAGTTATTGCCCCTTACACATTGGAAGACAGTTTAGCGAGTGAGGTATTCGGTCGTTTACGACTTAGTAATGACGTGTCCGAAATTGCGGAAAATTACACGTTCTCCGTGGCTGCAATAACATCCCGCAACGGCATCGGACGGGGCGAAAAAAGGAAAAAGATCGACGAAGGAGAAAAGAAGGCAGAGGAGAGGATCGAGTCAGAAAAAGAGAGTCCACGAGAGGAATCCAATTGTTAAAAACGAGCGAGTAGATTTCAGATTTGTTTTTCTGCGCGCGCGCGCGCGCGATAAAAATGATACCGAGATGCACCGGAGGGTAATGAGGTGAGGATGGCGATGGAAGAAGAAGAAGAAGAAGGGGTCAAAGCTGGGCGCGCTGCTAACTTTTTGCCGAGCGACTGAAGAAATCAACTGGATGAAGTTAATGAAACTTAACACGAAAACTATTTACTTGGCAAACTATTCCCGTTCTAAATCTAGTTTCCTTCCTCCGGTAATTATTACAACCACCTTACGACGACCGCAATTACGCCGAATAACTTTTTCTTAAGGTTACTTCGTTCTAGTGAAAAACACGTGCTTTTCCAGTCGCAGTGCACGGCGCATGATAAAAGAAAGAAAAGCATTAAACCTTGGATGCGGCGTCGGCTCGTAGTAAAAATCGGAAGCGCGCCGGAGCCGTTTTTAATTAAATGCGAACAATATTGTCATAATTTAATAAATTGTGCGTTGTCTTCGCTTTAATGCTATTCAAGCAGAAGAAGAGCAACAACAGCACTTTATCATTTGCTATAATGTTTTTAGGATTTACGTTCCCGAAATTACATCTAAATTAAGCGCAAGAGATATTTTCCATTTAAGTGCGAGGAATTTTTAATACCCGAGAAAGCAAATTATACATTTTAAACAGTTTAAGCGAACGCCTCGTTAAATAATAATAAAAGAGTTCGACGATTTAAGTTTATCGCTAATTTCCGAATTTTAATATCGTCCCCGTAGATTGGTAAGTTAAAAGAGATTTACGGCAAATAATCGGAAAATGTATTTTTAAAACACGACGAGTATGAGAATCACTGCTGCGTTGCGCAATAACTTTCGACGAAACAATTTCCCCGATGATTATTTATAAATGTTCGATGAAAAACTTGCAACGAATTTACATTCGAGGTTAAATAATTCCTTCTTCTCTAATGATTGATTACGTTCCTCTAGCGCAAATAGCTTTATAAAAACGCGGAAGATTTATTGCGCAAGTTTTATAAAAAAACAAAAAAAAAACCGGCACTTTTATTCTCTTCTTTTCCATCGATTTGTTACGATTTTGATGAATAGTTTAAGAGTAAAAATTTATGACGAGACATTATTTTTGTGCCGGACAATTCAGAAGAGTGGATGGCAACAAATTGAAAGGCGATTCGCGTAGAACAACCTTTTATTAGGAGTTTGTCTATTGTTCTTTGTTCGAGTGTTGGGTCGCAGCAACAAGGCACCATTGAAATTTATATGAAAAAGAAAAAAGAGAAAAGCAAAGAAACGAAACGTAACAAAACAAAAAACGAATTAAAGCGCCGTAATGTCCTCGATAATAGACGAAACTTATTTAACGATAAAAACAAACGCCGATATTTGGCGAAGGCTCGAGAACAGCAAGTGGGAAAGCAGTTGACCCAGTTTGCCGATATCAGTTCTTAAAATCAAATACATCGGGGGGCCTAGTGAATTACAAAAATACAATAAATGCCTAATAAAGGTCGAATTAAGCAGGGGCGTTATTTACAACAATAGTTGCCCAGACATGAAGCGATAAAAGTGATAAAAAATTTCTTTAAAATTTCGTCATGTGCCGGAGTATAAACTGGAACTCCGGGATTTATTGCGTTATTAAAGTGTATAACTGCATCGAATTGCCAGGCGCGCATTTCGCAAACATCAGATTATCTCGTAAAGTATAAACAACCAAATTAGTTATCGAGTGCTCGGGAGCGTTCGCTAATAATTTAACGCTGTCGCAAAAATATCGCATCATTAACGATTCTCAAGTAGATCTTTTCACTCGTTAAGTGCTAAACATAGAAACTGAGATCTCCGGAGATCGCAATCGCGCCTTCAGCGTGTCTCGAGAAACATCCTTATCCCCGGCATAAAAAGAACTCGTGCGAGTGTCAAAGTAAGTAACAAACAGCCTTTGGGGATCAATTGAATTTAGTCAAGAGCTGATGCTGTCTGTCTGTCTGTCTGTCTGTCTGTCGCGCCACTGCCGCCGCCATCTCGAATTCGCTTTTTCTCCCGGCTTTTTCAGCAACTTTTACGTCTGACCTAGAAGAGACTCCTGGAATTTCTTTTTGTTTAACGACTCGACGACCGAAGCCGAGCGACAAACGTTGTATAAGACTCCGTTGTCCCTTCCCCCGAGATCTATCAATAATAAATTATTGAAATTTAACGCCGGTAATTGCAGTGACGTCATTCGCTTTTTTCAATCGCGCGCATAAATTACAGGCGAGCCAACTTATAGTTTCATTAGGCCGTGTAATTTCTATTACTCCGGACATTTTATACGCTAATTTATTTATTTTATGCCTGACCCCATACAAGTCAATTAATAACGTTGATTTATCTATACAATAATCTGTATTCCAAATTGTTACACGCGCAATTCTGTAATGATATACTGGTCAGCCTCAATTATATTACAGTATTTCTCGCTTGACTTATTAGTGGCAGTGCGCGTGCGTTGTCCCCGTGCCTCGAAAGATATGTTAATACAACTTTAACGACGCGATGTGCTCCGAAAATAGGGCGCGTAAAACACAAACTCGCAAATTCTAGCGGTCGCGGGATTCAAATGCGTCACATGTGCCGAGTCTCGATCGTCGGCTCTAACGCGCTAACGACCATCGATTATTCGCTCGTTTCTCTCGGTCCCAATTTTCCCCGCCTCGGTACAATTCATTAGTCGCGGAAATTAATGAAAAACGGCAACCGATCGACGATCGGAGTTGGTAAGCCGAGTCGAGGTCGGAACGAAGAGGAGCCCGTGCCGATTATTTCGATGGCGTTACATAATTGTCGCCTCGACGCGAATACTAACGATAATTTTACAACGGGAGGAGAAAGTTGCGCACGCGTGTGATATCTAGCTAACGTAACGCGCAGGAGGCGACGACTTTTTGTCATTTTCTCGGTCACTTTCGGCGACGAGGCGCACTGCTGCTTTAAGAGCTCGTTTCACTTACCGAGCGTAAAAGTGCTCGTCTAATTCAGCGAAAACTTTACGACGGCGATTCGTTCGTTTTAAGGTGGCGCGGAGGCGCGAGTCCTCCTGTTCGGCCTCGCGTCCCAATAATCTGCCCCACGACCAAAGAAACGAGCCCCTAACTGCACTTCTCCGAGAATAACGCACAGTGGCTTACTCCCGTAATTGCGACGGGATTCCTTATCGGTCGAAAAATACGTTCCTCGCGTCTAACTGTCCGCGAGACTCGCGATTAATCAGTCATACGCGTTATTATTCGAATTAATTAAGATCGACCCGTCGCCATCAATAAGCCAAGATGTTTTCTGCTTTTTAGAGCGTTGATTATATATTTATAACACGTGGCGAATAATAGCAAGCGCGATTAATGTGTGTGTGTGTGTTGTGTGTGTGTGTGTGTGTGTAACGGCCGCATTAGACACCGAAAAGATACGAGGCGATAAATAAATCGAAGCCAGCCGCTTAAACACAACAGCTGAAGACGTATCTTCACAGTTTCATCGGTAATTAAGGTAATTAATTTAATTGCAAAATGCTAATGCAAGAATTTCATCACTCTAATAAAAGGCGCGCGGCACGTACGTATTTATTACGAGAAATCCGCTTCTCGCGGCTGCGAATGTAACCGATTCATTACTTATACCGTGGAACAGTGCCGAATGAGCATAAATAAACTGCACCCACAGGACCACGAGATGCCACGTCAAGAGCGAGTACAAGAGCAAGAAAACAGAGGGAAAAGAAACGTAAGTGTTTCTTTGCTCGGCGGAGCTGATCGACGATTTCTTAATCCTTGCACGAACTAACAAGTATCATATATATCAATCAACTGTGACCTAACCTCGCAAGAAATCGAACAAAAGAGATTGTATTATAAGCTGCGCGCGAGGGAAAGAAGTGCACAAGGGGATTATTTATTATATCAATACGTATCGAGTCGATCTCGCGCCTTTCCTAAGGGATCGTTGCCAGCGCGTCAATGCTAATACGAAAAAATAAACCGGGAAGCTAATTCCGTTAGGAGGAGCAGCGGCGGCCGCATACGAGCTGTAATATTCGGAGCCGAGAGCGAAGAAACGTAATTCGATTAGGAATAACATTGGTAGTACAGTTAGACGTTCGCCGGAGGAGGCTAGGGAGGGGCTGGAACAAATTTGAAAAAGAAAGCCGAGATGAGACTGGAGTTTTACAAACATCAGCATTGTTCTTCGTTGCGGCTCATGATCGCTCGATCGCTTTCGGGCTTAACGAAATATCAATACAAGCCAAGATTCGTCATCCACGCGCGTAACGTCGATATCAATTATTTTATTACGAAAGCCCCCATTATGCTGATTGCGCCTGATTATGCCGCGCGTGTAATTTCCGTATTGTACGCGAAGCCCCCGCCGAGTCGACGAGATGCACGTGGAAAAGAAATAAATAAATAAAAGTGCTTAACAATGTGGAATCGTTAAATTCAAGCGCACAAAGGGGAAAAAAGAAACGGGAGGATGAGAAAGATAGAAATGTACAAAAAAGGGAAAGGTGTGTTATTATATAAAAAGGAAGAATGCACGAGGTACACGTAACGAGGAGAAAAAAGGGAGAGCTGAATGAATTTCGTTAGAACGGACAAAAAGCGAACAAGATTATGTAGAAAAAAAGGAATAATGTGGAATGACTACACAAGTATCCTACCTACGCCTTCCTTGGCTCTTCAAACGACGTAAATTATAAAGGAATTTTTTTCACGCGCTCCAGGAGCAGCAGCGTAAGCTAATCGGGCACGAATTTTTACGAGTAAATTCATTCGATTCCGTTCAAATATTAGCGCGACATTCGTTAGCCGCGCTTTGTCGTCGTCCAGTCGCTCTGGTTCCGGCTGGACGAGAAAAAAGCCCGCGAATTCGGCTTCATCGCACGCCTTTCGCACGTGTTGGCGGCGAGAGAGAGAGAGAGAGAGAGACAGAAGGAACACCGCCTGAATCTCATTTCCTGGCCGCTGATTATTAATAATGACGTGTAAGAATAAATTTCAAAGTTATCGCGGCCAATGATTGGCAAGCAAAAATACCGAAATCTATGATTACGCACAATTTATACGATCGGAGAGAGCAATATTTTAAATATCACTCGAAGAGAAACAAAAGACTAGTAGACGTGTATTTAAGTGTAGAAGCAGACTCCGTGACAGAGTTTACGAGAGAGAATGAAAAATGCAAAGTGCTAAGAAATAGAGGGAGGTAGGGGGAGAGCGAGGCGGGGGAGGGAGGGAGAAAATAAAACGACGAGGGAGAAAGAGAGAGTCTGTAACTCGTTTGATCGTTAAAATACTGAAAATTATAGCCCGTGAAGTTATTTATTGCAGATTGCCAATTACCGAGCGCCTAGATTGCATTGACTGATCGAGCCTAGCTATTCTCTCTCTCTCTCTCTCTCTCTCTCTCTCTCTCTCTCCCTTCTTTCCTTCTCCTCTCCCCGGCCGTATACGACTCTCTCGGCCCGTCCCGCTCTCCCGACGTGTTCTGCACTATCCCCGTGAAGAGGAGACCGTATCTCTTCGCACGACGATGCTCTCGCGGTCTCTTACCTCGTGTTGCGCTGTCGTCGTACTTGTAGCTTCCCTCCTCCCACTCCCGCCCTCGCCCCTCGCGTGCATAATATTATTTAGCTCTAAGCGCGAGCATCTGAAAAACCAAAAGATAATCGCCAACTCTGTAACGCCGCGCACGCGTGATCTACCGTATTACGGTGTGTGGCTAACGCAACGCCTACTGATAATACAACCTACAACGTCGTTTAGCCGTTGAAATTAGCAATCGTTACGTCACGCGCGCAATATTTGAATAAAACTCGACACTTTTTCGAGCCCTAGCATTTGTTTATCTCGGCCTCTTTCCCCCTGTTCAAATTATTGCTACCGATTCTGACAAAAAGTTGCCTCGATAAGACGACGGACTTTATCTCGTCGCGTGATAAATCCGCCGATAACGGAATATTTTCTCAGAAGTGGAATAAAAAAAGTTTGCCCTGACGTCAGCTTAAAGCTGAGTTGAAAAATTTCAGGAACAGCGGGTAACGGATAATTCTTGGCGTTTCTCGACTACGCGCCCAAGAATGGCCGCCGACGAGTATTTAACGATAAAACTTAAATTGTAAAAAATTCCTGCCAACCCCGACGCTTTTAATAGAAAAAGTTGGCAATTTGTAAAAAATAACTCGCCCGTATTATCGATCGCGCCCTCTTATAATACAACTTTATGCACTCAATTTTGCGTTATGGCTCATTAATATACACAACATTATTTCTAAATTAACTTCTAGAGGAAAAATGCGCGAAAAAGCCAGAGTGAGAGCCATAAGCTTTTATGCGCCCTGAGCGCACAGTTTAAACATTAATTAGCCTGCAATTTTTTAATAATTTACAGCTCGTACAGGAATTCCGCTAAAATAGACAGTAAATTTCTATAAGGATAATAAACGTTATCAAACGAAATTCTTTTACATCGTTTGCCCCCACGTGTGTCGCAAAAAGCTCCGATAAAAAACTCATTTAAATAGTACACAGTATTTGATAAATAAAACATTTATTCAAATGCACCTGAATACGAATCACTTTTTTATAATTAAAATTTTCTAACGAGTATAAAAAGCGATTTCTAATAATTGCTAATTATTCTCTCTCTCCCTGTCTCTGTCTCTGTCTGCGTCCTTTATTCAATGCACGACGAGATCAATTATTTTTTCAATTCCGAAGCAGCAAAAGCAATTTTAGGTCTCAACCGGCATATGTATAAATAAATTCCTTAAGTTTCATTCTCTCGACTATCTTTTTTAATCAACGACAAAGGAAAAAAAGCGGAGGAAAAAGAACGTATACATCGTAAAAGTAATGAACCAATTTTATCGTGCATGGTAATACGCTACGACTCACTCCACTGTATCATCAGTGATATTCTTTAAAATTACACAACGTTCCATGTTTGCTATTCGCACGGTGGTTTTATCTTCGGTTTCCGGTGATCTTTATCTAAAAATTTCCTCCACTTATGCCGTTGTTAATCTGTATTTATGAATAATTACTTTAAGTGCTGATATAAAAATGACATAAAATTTGTACTTTAGTTACAAAAAATTTAATGGCCTACATGAATAAATTTATCGCATTAAACGTTGTAATAAGATAAAGTTACATACTTTACCGACGAGTATTTAGAATTTTCTTTAAACCGAGACAACAAAGTTCCTCTTAAATACACACATTTAATACTTTATTCATAAATTACGCGATTCTTTTAATATTTCGCCTCCTCCTTCTCCTCCTTCTCCCCCTCCTCGTAATTAATGCAAACAGGTTTTGCGTCTAATTTAAAAGAAAATACGCTACGTGACTCACGGCCGTAGCATTACAATAATTACAACTATTCGATAATAAGAATACGCACGTACACACACACACACAACACACAGGCGCTGCTCGTGTATTTTTAAACGACTTCATAACCGTTGGAATTAAATTTTCATAAAATTTTCCAATTGCATTTAATTTATCAATCAGCGTCGTTAAAATAAATAACCAGATATTGGATATAGTAATTGTAGACTCGTTATAATGCTTCGTTAAAAAGCCACGAATATATTATATGTTAAAGTAACGAGAACAATATATGCATTCGTTTCCTATTGCGTGCGAAGATGACGCGATAAATGGAGAATTGGCACGAAAGTTTCGTTAGTCACGATTCGGGCACAACTGCTCTGCTCTTTTTTCTTCCTTCTCTCTTGCCCTCGTGTATGACGAATTGCCCTTTGCCAGGGATTCAGCGTCTTTACGTTAATTTGCGATTCTTATCTCAGTGTTGTGATTTTTGGTCGCTTCTGCGCCGCGAGCCAATCGCCCCCTGTGCCCAAATGCAGCCGCCTCTGGTTTTGCAAATTTCCAAGACACTGGTGGCGCGTTTTCGCCAACCGCCCACTTTCCCTCGATAAATTGCGATGCGTCGCGACCGAGCCGCGTTTAATAAATTTCAATAAACTTAATCCGGCAATCGGCGTCTTTTTTTTTGGCAGCCAATTTTCACATACCAAATGAGTCGATGTTTGTCATACTCGGATTATCCGATTCCCCCCCCCCCCGTCGTTAATACCTAGCGAGCATCAGTCGTTATTAACATCGGACACTCGTCGATAAATCGTTGGCCGGCGTGTCGCTCGCTATTAGAGAATCCGAGCAAAAGCTAAAGTGTCGCGAGGCGGGAATCGGCACTTGTAATAGAAGCGCACACGGCCCCTTTCGAGCGGACGCCGAGCAAATATCGAGAAACAATTATTACTTTCTAGAAAATGACCTACGAATAAACATTATCCCCCGAGCCGGTATAAATTGCTGTTTACTTTGTATTGCGGAGATTAAGAAAGATCGATACAAGGTATATCCGCGTATCGCTCGGCTTTCAAAAACATCTGCGAAATTTATTTGCGCTTGACCTTCCTTCTTTCTCGAAACGAGCAAGCGGATATAATTACGAAAGGGCTTACCTTCGCGAGTTTGATTTATCGACGAGTGCACCTCGAAATAAGAAAAGCCGCGCTAATAATGCAGCGCTTGGACGCGTCGTCCTTTCGATGGGGACTTTAACGCAGTATCTCGACGAATAAATCTCCGTATTGATTTTGCGAAGAGGAGTATCGCTTCGCCGATCGAGAGTGAAAAAATGGAAAGGCGCGCGATCAATAACTGGGAGTATCAATGGCTTAGTTAACGAAATACAATGCGAGCGTAAAGCGTCGACGAGACTTAATGATTCCTTCCTCCTTTGGAGATGCAACGCGACTCCATTCAGGGGCTCGTGCAACGTTTAAGGCTACCAGCAGCGAGCCAATCGAAAACGCGCGCGAGTGAAAAATCGCCAACGTTATATTTCGCCGTAATCTTTATGAAGAAGGAGGGGCGCGGAATTTGCACGAGCGTGTAAAATCGCAAAGTCCGAAGAGCTAATAATGGGCTGGGATGCAAACGAGAGACTCTGCGAGCTTCAATGGAAGCCAGTCAGCTGCGAGGGAGAGGAATAAAGCAGCTTTATCATTCGCGCGGACGCTCTCGGTTTTTTGTATTTATTGCGGCGGCAGCTACTTCGATACGTGTCGACGTGTTGTCCAAGTATACGCGTGCGCGACGCTCGACGACTTTTAATAATCTAAATGCACTCGGAGGTCCTTAACGACTTACAGTAATGTCCGGTCGTTAATTTCAGCGAGAGAAGCCTCTTTTTGAATCACTTTACCCCTATTTATCTTCGATGGAATGTCTCGACTCTCTCCAGCGCGAAACCTCTTCGATGTTTCCCCTCATTTCTGCGCCTGTCATTACCGCGCGGTGTTAATTCCCTCCTCGCCGCCGTTTCTGTTGCGCTAAATATCAACGTTGCAATCAGCAGCACTAGGACACACCGCTCCCGAAACTTCGTGTCGTCGGTTCGCACAACGGAGCTGAAAATTTTTCAACTCGGGTGAAAAAGTTCGTCCGAGCTTTCCCGCTGCCGATAAAAAAATACCATTCGATTATTTGACGGCGACACTCGCGACTCTCGTTCCAGGTCTTTCGGGCAAAAATAGCACTGTAATGATACCGGGAGCGAAACGATGTTTATCATATATGGCCTTGCGTGCTCCGCTTTTTCTCGTTTCGCGAATGAAAAAACTACAACGGCGACGGGGCAAAAAGCGATTTACGAGCCTCGAAAGTAATAAGAAAAATCGCCGAGCGATTTATAAGTTTTATCGAAAACAGCATTCCACTATAATTTTGAAGACCGAGAAAAACGTCGGCATGAATTTCGTCTCTCGTCGCTCCAAAGAAGACGACGGGCAGCAGCAGCAGCAGCAGCGCGAGCAGAAAGAAATTGTCGCGTGCTTTTGAAAAATATAGAAATCGTGTCCAGCTTTTCGACAAAAACTCGCGATGCTGCTAACAGAGCTGCACTTGGTTCCACAAACGTACTGCACATCAAACGCGGGATTCGCCAAATTTTTATATTTCGTACATTGAGTTAAATGACTCGAAAAGTAAGAGAAATTATTCTGCAAATTTACATTCAATGCGATCCCATTCAATACGATAAATTCAGGCTTTAATTTATCCGAGCGGTGTGCAGGACTTTTTAGCATTAATTTATTGTCCGTACCCTTTGAGAGAGAGAGAAAATGATGAAAATAATCGCGTCTATAAATTCGCGTTAGACAGTGACGTAAAAATATTTTCCCGAAAGCATCGCGCAACAAAGAGGCAACTCGTAACGTCGCTTTTCCGTATTATCGCTGCTGCTTAGAGTCGCGAGCGTAAACTCGCGTCAGACATTTTCGCAAAATGTCTCGTTTAAATATCGATTATAAATAAGGAAGTCGCGACGTAAATAAATAAATATGTATCGCGCCGTGAATTACGCGTATAAATCAAAGCCGCGCACCGCTACTAGAATTATAAAGAGCAAAGGCAATATTTCAATTTCGCTGAATTTATTCAAGCTGAGTTGTCTTCTTTATTAGCCGAATAAAAGTTTTGTACTTTATTGCCTTCGGCTTTATTAGAAAAAGCCGCGTTAAATTGTATTTCTATGAAACTGTATAAAATGCAATTGCAATTTATTAGCGCTGTCCTACATCATGCTTTTCGAATGCCGAGTCATACTGTCTTAAATATTTACAAGCTCCTGTCGAAATTCAGAAAATGCTAAATCAAAACTCATTAATTTCTAAAGTAAATTTTATTCCAAAAGTTCATTGCCGCAATTAGGAGCTCGCGTTAAAGCTTTAATTGCATTGTAAACCCGTGGACACAGTTTGTAACAAAAACTCCTTTCATTTGTCGAGGAAGCTAAGCATCGAGCAATATTTTCAATTCAAAGGCCATCGCGTTACGGTTACGGTGTAGTGTCGCGGCGACTAAATTTAGTTAGACTTTGTGACGTCACGGCGCGGCTTCAATAATTTTGGCAAATAAAAAGCAAATAAAATCTCGATTGCAGTTGCTCGCGTGGAGTTGCGAAACAACGCAAACGAATATTTATTCAGACGTTTAATGGTAAATATTAATTATTTTTCACGTTCCCGTGCGCAATTGTAATTGTAATTGCAGGGGGCGTTTAATTAACACAATGTCTTTGTAATCGCGAGAATAGAGTTTAGTTACGTACTCTTTTCTTTCTTTCTTGTTTTTTAAAAAAGCATTCGTGTATCACAAGTTTACACTCGCCTCGTTTTACTTTAGTTTATAGTACAGGAACACAACAACAGGCGACTACGGCGTCAGATTTATTCATTCCGCTTCTTTTCCCCGATGAGATTATTTGCAATTGAAGATTAGAAATTTTACAATAGAAGCGGCCATTGAGTTTCGAGGTGCAATAACGATCCAAATGCACTTAAAAAATTATTACGCATAGTTACTGAAAAAGTGGATAAAGAAGGCAAGAGGCCTCGTCAAACGAGGTCTCGAAAAGAAGCAAAAAAGAGAAACACGAAATAAAGCAAGAAAGGAAGAAGGGAAGAAGCAAAGAAAGAAAGAAAGAAAGAAAGAAAGAAAGAAAGAAGGACAGGCAGACAGAAAGAAATAAAGGGAGAGGTAAAAACTAGAATTGCGTTAGTAAATAATTAAGGAACAGTTGTTATTATCCCTTCGTTAATTTCAGTACTTTCCTTGTTACGGAAAGTGAGGCAAGAAAAGCACCGCAGAGGAGGGAAGAAGAAGCAACGAGCAACAGGAATAAGAATGAGAACGAGGCGTGTGGCGGGTTGCGTACCTGCTCAGCCATGTTGTAGCCGTCGTGGTGGTGGTGATGGTACGACGACTGGTGGTGTTGCGGCACGTTCAGGGACAGGTCGAGGTTCTCGCTTCTCTGTAACAAACCAACGGGAGAAAACGTTTTATTTTCGCTTTGAAAATAGCCTAGGGAGAGGGGGGGGAGGCTAGCCGATCGTCTACGTGCTAATTAGCTACCTCGCGACCGCCAGGGGGAGGAGTTCGCGAGATCGTAATCGGGCCGGGGGATGACGTATTATCGCATCGGCGAATAATACATCGTATTTGCTTTCGATGATACCGTTCGGCGTCCATTACACTTTATTACACGCTCTAACAGCTCCGACACTCGACCACTCGGCGGCGGATTAAGCCTAATTAAATTGATAATTTCGTGTTTTCTTTTCTCTTTTGCCCTTGTCGCCGGGACCCGGTGATGGATGGCAGTAGAGAGCCCCCGTCGAGATTATGAAACTGTTAGCAGCACTCGATGTAGCGAGCGATTTGCGTATTTTTAAATTCGCGCTAATTATTTTGATCGCTTGATTGCGCTCGGGGATCGGCGGGAATGCGCCGCCCCCTTTTTGCACATTCGTCCGCCCTCGGGCTTTTTCGTTTGCTCTTGCGCTTTGTCGAGTCGCCCTGGAGGAAGAATCCGGTGTTTTGTGTTATCGCTAGTGCAACACTGAGCGAGCAAAGCGACGAGTGAGGAGAAGAACGCCATATGACTCTCGAGATTGCGAATCCGCCTCGGTGACATCACGCGCTTTTCAAGATCAACGCGTTTCGACTGCAATGCAAAACTCGATGAATTTCGTCGGGTTAGAAACGCGGAAGCAAAAGCTGCGAGTGGACAAGCAGCGTGTTTTTAGGCGCAGCAGCGCTAGTTTACACGAGTATTTCGCGTTCGCTGGCGATGATAAGATGCGTTGTTCTCGCGCAAATGAAACAAAGTGGCATAAAAGCGTTTCCCACGATATATCAATACGGGGGATCTTCTAATTAATGAGATCTACGATCAAAGGTGGCGGCGCAACTGCAAGTCGATGCGTTTACATTCGGCACAATTTAAAAGAAAAAGTTGAAGGGGCGCGTGATGGGTGGCTGAACGGGGGGGGGGGCGAGGCGATCTCTCGTCAAAGGCCGTCGTGTCGCTGCCGGCGCTGTTGCCGCGAATAAATTAATTAAGTTCGGCCCGCGTCGGAAGGCGTGCAACAATCGAGCCGCCATCGATCAAAGCCGACACACGAGACGCCGGGCGCCTCTAATGGAATTCCCTCTTCCCGGCTTTAATTCGGCAAAACGAGAATGAGCCTGGAAGGTGCAAGGGGGCGACGACCAAGACTGCGGACGCGTGCCGGGCTCTCGCTGATTTCCTACAGCTAATTAACACGCCGCCCTTTGACCCTGCAGCCGAGCATCCAAATATCCGCTGCTGCTGCTGCTGCTGCTGCTGCTCCTAACCATCCTCGGCTCCTCGGAATTCCTCGGGTGTCGCACCTAATAAATCTGCGAGCGACTTATCTGATCGACGCGTTCCGAGAAACTTAGTCGGAGGGGCCCTACGACAGCGCATTTTCTTTGATGATTTTACGGGGTTCGTTAATAAAAGTTGGGCATCCTCGAGATCGAGCGCCGAGATTAGTTGCTGGAGGCGATATTAGGTAGGAACCAAGACGTTGATGCTCGCCGAGTTTGCATATCACAATCGTGCTTTCACAATCACAATACTCAACATTTTCTAGAGATGTTGTATCGTACATTTGTCGAGATTACATCGCTGGAATAAATATAAATGCACTTAAGGAGGAAAAAAGTTCCTTACATTTGAGTATTCTAATGCACGGCGAGATATACTCCGTGAAAGACTCAAAGAGTCAAAAGCACGAGACGTCATGAATTATGCGCCTTGGAGCTGCGGCAGACAACAGCAGGAGATTCCCGATTTTCGATACGATCGCTCCATTACGCAAACCTCGGCTGCACTCTGGCTTCAATTACCGGACATCTCGTTGCGCTCGAACTGCGCTTTGTGCGCGTGCGCGTACGTGCTCACAATACGAACCGGCACGCACGCTGCTGCTGCTGGTGGTGGTGGTGGTGAGCAGCCAACGATTTTCTCGAGCGCGCTTTAAAACCTCGACCACGAGCACCTAACCCAAGCGGGCGCTTCAACTCGTGCAACATTCTAATTTGTAGATATGAAATTTACTTTTAAAGGCACAAGACGCTCCTGACGTGAAATTAATATATCGCGCGCTGCTTTAAATACGCGAATACGTACTCGCAACTGCGCGGCCATTGTTGTCTATGTTTTCACAACAGGTTGTACGGCTAATCGTGAGCTGAAATTCCTCGTTTAGATCTAACAGAGCCAGTTTGAGAGAAAAATTTAATCATTGGCCATTGTTCTTTTTAGCCTTTGCGATTTATCTCCGCTGTTGTTATTGTGCGCCATTTTTGCTAAAGATTCGTTTCATAACGGAAAACGAGAACGAAAACTGCCCCGTAATTTAACGCGAGATTCGCGAGTTTGATCGAGCTGATTAATTCAATCGGGCCAGCGACATTTGTAAGATGTCCCGGAAAATCACTTTAAAAATCTGATTCTTCGAAACGAACGGCGGCTTTCCCGAGCGACATTGTTAAATGAAAATGAGTATCGGGCCTTTCGCGCTTTCCACGACTCGCCGATTACAAGTGTGAGTTTACGTAATAATCAGAGGGCTCGCCTCGGCGGTGTTTCGTTGGAACAATTAGTATTCCTGCGGCTCGTGCATTCCGATATTCTTATAATTTCCATCGATCGCCGCGGCTTGGCTGACGGGAATTCTCGGCTCGAGGAAAATGGTGCGCCTTGGCATTGAAAAATCCAGTCGGCGCATCGGCCCTCCGAGCCTCGGGTGCCAAAAATTATTAAGACTGCGAAAGAGGGAGAGAACCGTTTGCGCTTCGGGTTTCGTTGATATTAATATTGCGCTATTATAATATGCCTTGTAATATTCGGTTTACATAATACAGTTTTGCGATAACGCGGTAATGCAATACACGCAGGCGCAGGCACGCACGCACGGATTCAATGCGCATTCTTTCCCTTTTCAATGGGCTTTTTTATCCGGCTCTCTCCTTTGCCTTCTTTTTCCATTGCTTGCGAAATGTAAAAAGGTGCTTGGGACAAACATTGGCGAGCGAAAGAGAAAGAGAAAAGGGAGCCTCGCGTGTGCACAGCTGTTTCGCGGATAATAAAAAACACAACCGATAAACCTGCGTTTCCAAATGCGTCCTTATGAAATGAGTTTCGGAATATTTGTCCTGCTTGTCTGCTTTCCCATCCCTGCCAGCCCCGATCCTCCTAACCTTCGGGAGAGTTGACGTGCGCGACTTTGATGAATTGTCTCATTACACGCGCGACATCCAAAAACGTCGTTTTGTGCTCGGCTGCTCGACCGAAATTGCCTATCGCTTATTTTATTGCATTGCATTATTATTACTTCGTTTACATAACAAAAACGCGCGTCCATCCAGGGGCTCTCGCGCGTAAAAAACGTTCGACGGAATACAACGGCCGAAGGACTCCCAAGGATAAACGCGCACGAGTTCGAATTAAAAAATTAAAAGCTGCCTATTAAATTTCCATCGGAGTTTCATTATGCTGAAAAAGGAAATTTCATTTTAATTAAAAATATTTCCGCGATATCAATCGCCGCCTCCTCCTCTCCTCGGCGGAAATTATATATTGAAATACTCGGCGCCTCCTATTACAACAACTTTTAAGTTTCCCGACATAAAATACTTTTAATTAAAGTTTTTCCCTTTTTTCGCTTTTCCACATTCATGCCACGCCGGCCTTTATTCAACGACGATTGTTCGCGCAGAATTTAATTAATTCGCGCCCCTCACCGCGCTCGCGAAACACTAAGACATCTCGGTGCATCGCGCCAAGACTCGCCCCCCCCCCGGTCGTCATCCCCGAAAATTCAATGTCAAGAAGATTGACGCTCGCGGTCGTGAACGTATCTTCTCCGCGGTCCAGTTGCCCTCTTCTCGAGAGACCCTGAGCAGTCGAGACTCGTGCAACGCCGCCCCCCCGCCCCCACGCGCGTAGCCGTCGAGTGATTAAAATCGCTTCCGATCACGCTCTCGATCTTTTTCCATTTCGAATGCAAGGATACGATCGCGCGATTGTGGCGGAGGTGGGGAGGAGGCGAGTGGCGAATGGCGCATGGCGTGAAAAAATGCGCTGCATTCGTGTACATGTTTATCGCGATGTTGATCGGAGCTGCGGCCGGGGCGCGTTAAATATGATTTTGCAGCTTCGAAATAAGCTCGTTTGAGGAGAACAAACATTGGCCGACGTTAAACGGAAAACATTGGACTTTCGATACACACGAGCTGCGAGATTAAAATAAATATTTGTCCTGCGTGTACGGGCCGCGAGTATTACGTTGATTTTCCCAGCGTTAATTGCTATTTGCAATTGCGAAAGAATGATAATGAGCGCGCAATAATGATCGGAATAAATAAAGCGTTGGGTTCAACGACGTCTCTACTGCTTAGCGATCCTATTATCTGGGTTTAGGATCGATTTCACGATGTTGCCGGCTGTTGTCTTGGCTCGCGAAATATGGCATTGTGTTGTTATGCGCGCGCGCGCTCTCCGACGTAAAAATAAACGCAAAATAAGGCGGCGAGCGATTTTTTCGCGGCCACGAAACGGTTTTTAAAGGCTTTGCGATCTTTGGCAGGGAGTGGGAGAAGAAAAAGAGCCTCGCACGCGTCGGCCAGCAGCGACTATGGTTTTATTCTCCTTCTGCGGAATCGCATTCGCGTGAAAGTTATTCGCGCGAACATTTGTTTCCTTCCCTTCGAAGGGCCTGGCGTGCCCCCGCGCGGACGGAACTTCCGCTGCGCAATTAAATTCAGAGAGTCGCGTTAAATTGTGCGAGGAATTTCAATTGCAAATGCACGCATGACCTCAGCGAGAGAAAATAATAAGGAAAAAAAAAATAAAATAAAGATAAATATCATTGCTATTATCTATGAGGGTCTCGAGCGTGTCATAAAATTGTAATTACTGCCTGAATACTTGAATTTTTGAATTCGCAATTCGCCTTACAATGCGTCAAATCCAATTGCAAAATACATTTAAATTGCTAATTACGGCCTGAAAATGATAATAATTTAATAAATAATTACACCGGTTTGCCGCGCTTGCGAATTTACAGCGACTGTCAATTAGAAACGTCATTCAATTACAATTTGCACTTCCATTAGCCTTGTTAAAATGAAAACTTAAATAACGCAACATAATGAAATAGTGTATCGGCGCTGGAGGGATAAAAGGATAAAAGCCTCGCGCTCGCGCTATCGACTGCGCGTGTGTGAGTACGTGTGCGAGCGCCTACCTCCTCATTTCGACACGATCCCCTGAATAGCGACATTGTTGTTTTCTTAAGAAAGATCATTGATTGTTCCCGCGGACCCTGTTCCTCGTTTTTTGCCCCGGCGATAAACGCGCTCGGGAATTTTTGCGCGCGAGCCCTCCCCCCACCCGCCGCGTAGGTCCGTAATCCTTTTTCTCTTCCCATTCAATTAAAGTAACATAATTGAATTATCTTATATGTTAATCCCGAGACACAGGCCCGACTTAATTAACGTCACGTCATGTCAATGTCATCAATGAGCGAATTCAATTACGGCGGCGCGCTACACTTTAACAAATCGGAAACGACTGTTGAAACTCCGGGGGGAAAAAGCAAAAGGCGTCCGCCCGATTACATAAATACGGGCATTTATTGCGAGTCTCTTGCGTAAGCAGATTGCGCGCGATGGACGATCGATCGGGTTATCGGGTGCGTGTGTATCCGTCAGCCTCTATTTTCATCTTTTCATCTTCGTCCGCGACGCATCCGACTTCTCGAGCGAAGTCGGTGGCGACGCTTCGTAATCGGCGTTAAACTTTCGGAACGCTATTTAATTATACTCCCAACTCCACTCGATTAAGGGAGAGAGTCCCCGTTAACGTAATAAGTTTATAACAATGGAACGTAAACTGTTATGCTTTTACCGAGGAGAAACAAGCGCGTAATGAAGTCAAAACTACACCTCCGCTCGTACTATAACTTAAACGAAAGTATCATTTTACGGGCGCGCGGTACGTGCATTATCGATCGGGGAGTCGGAGCTGGAGCTGGAGCTCCAACTCGAGGCGGCAGGCCTGCCACCACCGCCGAACGACGACAACCGTCCGCCGTCTTTTGTTTTTCGAGGCCCTAAAACTGCTAACTGCTCCTACACTTATTTTCCCTTCGAAGCTCGCGAAGGCTCCTGCTCCCGCAATTCCGACGCCGACAAACGTCTTTCCCATTTTCTCGAAAACGACGATTCCAGCCAGCGCCGTGGTGGGTTGTACTTTGCAGCCGAGCCCTTTATTCGTTTCTACGCTGGTTTCGAATTTCACGACGCCTGGCCCCTCGTTGCGTAAAGCGGTCAATAATACTTTCAGTTTGCCCATTATCGCGGAGAAATTACTCGCGCCTGGTGATTCGAGTTCTCCGCGGCAGCGCGTGCGTTGCTGATCCAACTGCAACTACTATTGCCTGCATTTGCAGCTGCAAACGAGGAATTGTACGATCGGCATGAGCTACGCGGGAGAAGACGCGGTCAAACGATGATAATATTATTAACAACAACCAGAACAACGAATTTCCGGTCGAAGGAGACGGCTAGCAAAGACAGCTGATGATAAAGCTCGAGTTTATAATGCGACTTAAAGGATATTATAGCCAGTGCTTCAATAAAGGTCTACCTACGTATGTATGCAGGGGCTTTGGCTCTCGAAATGACTTTCACCACCTGCACACTTAATAAATGATAATTGAATATATAACTTTCAACTCCCCACCATCGGAGCAACTAGCCTGGAATACAGTCTTATTAACTTGTAAGTTCTCGCGACTGTGTCTGCTAGCACCTACTTGCACACACATGCACACACACACACCTCCAGACTCGTAGTAGCGGAGAACGTCTCTTTAATGCGCGCGAAACGCGAAATTTTAAATTTTATCAAGTCCCTTTAATTTATAACGTTCTCGGGTAGCATTAATAGAGGCGTTGGCACATTGAAGGCGAGGCCTGCAACTACTCACACACGGTCGTAACTATTCGCTAAGCGGAATTAACGATACGCGCCGATTTCTTTTCGTCGAGTGAAAAATTCAAAATTATTAATTGTGAAAGCGTGACGAAGAGCGAACGAAGCAGTCGCGACAGACAAGTTCGAAAAACTACTCGGAGAAATTCCACCGCGTGCAAATCGATGCCGGGGGAGGGGGTTATAAAAGCGCGCGACTATTATCGGCCGTTCGCCCACGCATAATATCAGACGCGATCTTCTGCCCTTGGATATTATAGATATAAAATTATGCAAAATCCGATGACGAGCGAGGAGCGCGAGTGCAACGCCATCGTTCGATCGGTTAAAGAGCGCCAAAGGAGGGGAGGGGCAACGGCGCATTTCTCGTTATTTTAATCGCGAAAAAAATACACGACACTAGTCTGGAAGAAACTTATAATCCCCTGCAAATGTTAATGTTTACCGTTTTAATTGGAGGTCGATCGAGATCGCTAATGTCAAATCGACGATAATTATCGTAGCGGACTTTTTCACGATTCAGGGTCCAGGGTCCCCGAGGCTGTGAGTAGAAAGCGATCGCGCGTTTCACCGCGTTTTCCACGGACCTCTTGGGCACCCACACACGCGCGCGCCCGACCAGCGCCCGCACTTTTTCAACGATGCATTTAAGGAGACATCCTCGAGCAACTGCGTTGGCGCGGGCCGATAAAAATTTTTAAATAATTGGCAGGGGCAGTAAAAAGCGAAACTTGGCAACGACGCGCAACTTCCGCTTACCTGGCAGTCTCGCTCGCACAACTGCTCTCACGACTGAACTTCGGATCATAAAAAAGTCGTTTGTAATAATTATCACACGGTTGACATCGCCGCTCGAGATAAAGCGCTTAATTTATTCCTATTTATAATTGTAATTTTGACAGCATTGGCTATAAAGCGAACCTCCAAGTTTTCTCAGCCGATAACGAGTTTACCACCGTGAGAACAATCGAGTTGATTAAAAAAATAAATCACCCGTTCCCCATAGAAAAAGGCTTGATAATCGAAAACGTAACATTATCGTCGGCTTTTACGCAAACCCAACACTTTTGCCATTACACGCGCTTTTATTATTTTTCGCTCGTTTCCATTTTTTTGCGTCGGCCGTGTTTTCCTCACGCGACTTTAAACTCGCTTCGGGTTTGAAACAATACAAGACGGACATTCGCGCCTGACGTCGTTTACTTGCCTTTTTTGGTAAATTTCGCGTTATCGAGACGTTCATCGTGCAAAACGGTCAAAATGGTTAGCATGTTTCACAACTAATGACAGTGACTGACGGATTGGGTATAAAATTTTCGACGATATCCGCCTTCCCCTCCCCCCTCTCACGAACGCGGATGCTCTAGAGAAACTTATCCTCGCGTGAAACTATTCGCAAGAATAAGTTTGGGTAGCTGCGAAACAGTTGAAGACGAAGAAGACGCTGGCAGCGACGATTAAATTGCTCGGCGCGTATCAGTCATTTTACCCGCTGCCCCACCCTCGATAGTTTTCAATTACTAAACCCCAAGCGTCGGCAGTACACATCGGGGAAGCGATCGCTCGGAACGTTGCTATGGCAAAAGGGCAAAAGCGCGAGAGAACAACGTGCACGCGTGCACCAGGAGTCCGCGGACACGCAACCAGTTTCCTCGGTTTTCCGCTGTGCTCTAGCGTCGGTAATAGCAACGGCTACGGGTTAGCGGTCGCGAGCGAAATATAGTTCGAGGCCGTGAGGGTCGGGGGGGGGGGAAAGACTGTACGATCATGCACAACGAATCGTCGTAACATTGGGGTCCTCGGACTCGCTCGCGTTATTGTCGCGCGAAACGCTAATCGCCCCCGACGCTCGTCCTCGCTCTCTAAAACTCAACCTCCGTGGAATTTTATGATTTTTGAGAAAAATGATTAAGGCCGAAACGATAAATTGGAATCATTGCGAATGGGATTTAATTTATTTTTATTTTTAGAAAGTTCTTGCCCCGTGTTTTATTAGTTAACAAAGTAGAGCAATAATTAAAGTTAAACCAGCTGCCTTTTTAACGACAACTTTTGGAATTAACTCTAACGTTTTAAAAGTAATTAGACATTAAAAAACTGTTTCCTTCTATTAAAATTCGTGGCGCTTAACTTTAAATTGGGCGTAAAAAAATATCTCCGCGATATTTAAGAAGCGATGCTCAAATTGCATATTTTGATAAAAAAAAATGTTAATAAAGCGCAATGCGCAGGCTATAACGAGCGAAGCGGCATTAAAGTCGAGTTTTTACTGTAAAAATGGGAGGGAGAAAGAGAGAAAGTCGACGAAAGGGACATTTGTAAATATTATCGAGATCGTTGATTCTCGCTTACATTGAATTGGCGTTGCGCGAGCGAAACTAAAAAGTTCACTCGCTGGATTAGGAAAAAGTAAGTTCTCCGCGCAAGTAACCTCTGCGGCTTCGCCACGGTGGCCGAGTTTTTGTAAAAATGGCGAATTTTCCTTTAGTCGACGTTCCATAAAACGAAACGAGCAGCGATGTATGTAAATTAGAAAGTGCCAAATGAAACTTTATAAATAATTCCCTTCATATACATGCATATTAGGCGCTCGCGCCCGAGTTTTCCGTATTTACTTTTAAAATATAAATAAAGACACGTCGCTCGTGTTTGTAAGGCGAGTAGCGAAAATAGAAATTTTATTGGCGGCAATAAACGGAATATTAGAAAAGAGGACGCGCGCGCAGCCGGCGATCCTCGAATGTGTCGAACGCGTTGTGTTAATATGCTTTATTACGGTTGCCACTCGTTTTATAGAAACCGGGAAAGTTTCTTCGGCTTATTAGCACTCGGCGGCTGCCGGCGGGCGCTTCTCTCCCCGTCAGCAGTCGCATGCAGTCGCAGCTATCGGCGTGATCAATACGTCGGCCGAGAACGCGACTCTCAATGTTATCGATTAAGCGAGAATTTCGCACAAATTAGCGCGGCGCGTACGCGAGTGCATTGCGAGAGAGAAGCAAGGATGAAAGAAAAAAGAAAAATGGCCGGAATACGTTGGAGTCGAGCCGCGCGGCGCAGCCAAGGTCTCGGCGGTGCTATCGCCGACTAAAAATACCCCCCCACCCCCTCCCGACCCATTATACTCTCGTCAAGCGAACAATGTATGGATTAAAATACCCCGTGTATCACAATATACCATTCTGCAACGAGCATCTTAAATTGCAAAGACTGCTGCGCTTTCACCGTGCGCAGGAGCACGTGCGCGGCACCACACACACACTCTATTAATAACGTTAAATTAGCCGCGATACGAGAGCGAGAAAACTGCCCGTACGTGTGCTTATTTCTATGGCCGCAGTGCCAGTATTTACTTACATTTGTGTAACGCGGTAACGATGATAAATCGCGAGGCATAAATTTGAATTTAAATTAGCGGCGACCGAGTCGCGAGGCTGTGAGAATCAGCGGCGAGGGGACGCGAGGCCACTACTGGACACGTACACCCCGGACATTCGATTAATTGGAAATTTTCCGAAGGGCAAAAACGCTCGCACGCGCAAATCTATCTCCTGTTTCGCCTCCTGTATATTTTAAATGAGTTTTTGTTCGCCCGGGAGACGGAGATGGACACGGAGATAGAGTAGATAAGTACACGGAAGACAAACGAAGGGACGCGCGGACCCCCGTGGGAGGGCAAAGGCTAATGCAAACCCAATGGGACGCGCGTACCTGCGACGATGCGTTTTACCTTTACTCTGCGTTATAAAACTAATAAGCGAGACGCTCCTCCCAACTCGAGTCGGCGTTTCTTCCCTCGGGCTTCGTCGAGTTAATTGCCCCGAAATCGAGAGGATTGCGCGCCTCCGAGACCGATGAGCGCAGCAGCCGATTTATTTAAATAATCGCTGTTGCGTGCGATAATAACGACAATAATAATTCCTCGGGGGAAGAATTTCCCACCGATGAACACTCGTGGTTTGTTTTCCGTCGCGGGCGGGCAAAAATGTTCCATTGGCAACGAGACGAGGCGTAGCCGGGAATAGACAAGCAGATTAGACGATCTAGCCTTGCGGAAGAAGTAGGAAGAGAAAAATAAAATAAAATAAGGGAAGAAGGAAAAACAGCGGCCACGGTATCGATACTGTCCTGTCCCGTCCCCTCCCCCCCCCACTTCATCCTCGGATTGTTTTCCGTTGGAACTCGCGTTTTTGTTCCATCGCTCAGGTCTGTGTGTTGAACTGTTAATTCCTGTTTGCCCAGCTTCCCATCTTTGCGCATTTCTTCGGACACTCCCTATTCTTTGTGTTTTTCTTTCCCTCGAAATATCAACTCCCGGAGTATTTGATTATTTTCATTGCACAAAACAGGCGCGCGCGCGCGCGTATTATCTTAAATATTCCTGTGTTTATGTTTTACACGCAGCTTTTAACCTGTCGATTTCGTTCAGCGTCTGGGCGTCGATGCAGATGCGATTTCAAAATTTGAAGATGAAAGCAGGTCGCATTTTCTTTTTCAGCCACTGCCTCTCGTTTCTTCCCGAATACAGGCACAGAGCTTTCGGGTAAATTAAAATTAATGCTTTTATTCGCTTTTTCCCGATGCTCTCGGTCGCACTCGAAAACTCGAAGAGAAATCGAGAGAACGGGAAAAGATGAATCATCCTTTCAAAAATTTTACCACAATGCTTCTGTGCTATTTATGTACATTGTACAGTTGCACGTGCGCAGTCGTTTACATTCGAACACACGTGTATACGTGTATACGCGTCGCGCTAGTCCAAACTCTCTAATCTAGTTGAAATACACATTATCGCGGTTTTCTTCCGCCAGATACTCGACGTTTCGCGATCCCCGAGCGAGAGATGAAATAACGCAAACACGGGCAAACTTTTAATCGGACTACTCGCCGGAGGTTTTGTTCAGTGAAAAAACAACGAGCGTTACGTGTTAAAGCGAGGCTTAACTAATTCACGCTCGTCTTCCATTCATTATCAATTATCGTCTTTGACAGTGCCTTGAAATAAATGCACTCCGGCGCTGCGTTATTTTACAAAATTAATACTCGGCGTGTTACGCGCGAATAAAGATCGCGCAAAAAGAAGGCGACGTTTCGCTAAACCTTTTCAATTATCGTTTATACGCGAAGGCTTCGAAATAAATGCGAAGCGTTATTTCAAAGTCTGCGCGAGTGAACAAAAAGGAAAAGATGCTTGCGCGCGAGTTTATCTTACGACTAAATCCATCTTGTAAAAAGTTGAAATTATTTTTGCGAGTCGAGTCCGTGAAAAAGTGCCATGAATACCAAATAGATAATCTCGTAAAGTGCGAATTAAGCTCCTTGGAGTTTATCCGTGGTAGTATCAACAGGCGCGATCGTCCGCAGTCCCGAACGGTCAACGTCGGAGAGCTAATCCATGCGAGTTTGCACACTTTTTCCTCCCGGCGGCGGAGGAGGGGGAGAGGGAGCTTTTCAGTGCTGCATTATTAACGACGCTTAATGTATCGACGTCCGCCGAGAGTCCGCGGAATCTGCTGCGATTGTGCAGCGACTGATCGTCGCAATTTATACGCCGCGCGTAATCGCACCGATTATTATTTTTGCAAACGCGGAGGTTACGCGCTATATCTCGACGACGACGACGACGACGAACCCGATTGAAGTCCAAGGTCATTGCCAGAGCCCCGCGCCATCCAACAGCACCGAGAGTCAGCGTCGTTTAAGAGCGCAATATCAATTGCGCGTGCGTTGAACGGCCCGAAGCAACGGCGCGAGCAATTGCGCGCGTCGAGCGATAAACTAGTGTGTCGGCGAGCCCCTGATAGAAATCCACCAAAAGCGGGCCACTGCTGCTGCCAACCTCGACAAACACCGGACGAGATTCGCCAGAGATTTAACGCCTCGAGCCCGAGCAAAAGTTTCGCTCGACGCACACAGAGAGGCAGTTCTTGTTCTCGACGCAATTAGTCTATTGACTCTAACGACACTGACGCGCAGCCCAGGCTCGACGACAACAACCACCTTTCGAGTAAACCCGTTGCGTTACGGCAAACTTTAAGCGAGGTTTTCGAAAAGATAAGATCGAGCTCTTATTGATTATTCATCGGAGAAACCAAGTGCTCCTTTTAATGCCTCTATCCGCCATCCAGTTGGTATTTTGGTACTCGCATTCACGGGAGCTGCCGGCATTGCGCGGCAATTGGCTCTCGTCTCGAGTCCGAGCGACGCGCCGTCAGCGGCGAGCTTTTCGTTTTCGAATTGTGCCAAAGTCAGGAACCTCTAGAAGACGTTGTGGTCCGCGAGTACGAGAGCAGAGCCGAAGCATTAGTTTGGGTGG
Organism: Platyscapa corneri; assembly: GCA_018907185.1. Classification (NCBI taxonomy): domain Eukaryota; kingdom Metazoa; phylum Arthropoda; class Insecta; order Hymenoptera; family Agaonidae; genus Platyscapa; species Platyscapa corneri. The sequence goes on along the minus strand of JACCHW010000010.1, from coordinate 3,151,234 downwards.
AAATGGTCCCGCGCGCGCGGAGTCTGCAACAACGGCTGATTAATCAAAGTGGTGCAGCGACGAGAGGACGTGTGAAAGTTGGGCCGACGTTCTCTTTCTCCGCTTAATGGGGCCGATCGTTGAATTCAAATGCAATTCGTATCAAATTCTTGCACGCCGCTAAGTACACAGCACCGTGGTGGCGCGGGGGCAGACGGGGAAAGGCCTATTAATGGTTACATTATTGTTGCGTCGTAAACAAACGCGCACGAGACTTGGCGCTCGTCAATTTTTAACGGAGCTTCGCTTTATTCCGCGCGCGCGCACCTTCTATTTATCCGTCGTCGAGTTTGGCGTAACAGGCCGTTCGTGCAGCGAATGCACAAGTAACTTTAGCTATAACGAGTTACGGTTATTAACTCGCTCGTTTGAAAATCTCGAGTGCACTTTCGGATTCGGAAAATATTAAAAGAAAGCTCCTTTCGAGCTGGGGATCAGCTTTTTCATTTAAATACACGCGGCGTGTTTGTGTTTGCACGTTTTGGAAAATGCTATCAACTTTAACTGGCGGGCGCACGAACACCTTTCCAAACTCGAAATTAAAAGTTGATTTTTCCAAGATTCACCGTCCTGGTCGTCGCCACTGGTTTTCAATAATCAACGAGTCGAGCGTCGTGGCGATTTACTTTTTAGAACACAAAATCACATTAGAGTGGCTAAATTCAGTTTACTTTCTCGGGTATGCAAATGCCGTTTCGAAATTTAAATATATTTGTTTATACCGTAGTTTTCGTAAAGTAATTATTCATAGAATGGAAAGCAGGTTGTGTTAACGGCGGATCTAATTAAATTTCATAAATATCTTTCGCGCTGATTATAAAACTTGTATTTATTACACCGTTGCTCAATTATGGAAAGAGATACACACACCAGGTCGTGTGTACGGGAATTAAGCATAACAAATATGCAATAAGCGTCAAACAGTTTGTACAAACAGCTTGTGGCAATACTGACGAGGAGAATTTTAAAATAATAAAATCGACAAAAACAAAGATGCATTTTTAAACAAGACAGATATAAACAAGCGAGTAGTGCAAATATTGTTGCGAGACTTTGATGTTAAATAAACAGGGGCTTTGTCCCGAGTGCATTCGTTTGAAAAGTTGCGAAACTCAAGTATTAATTCCAAGAAAGAGATATTATTCAACATCTGCGCGCAAGCGCGCGACGGAGCGAGGGGCGTGTGAAAGGGGAAACGGGAAGACAATTTTCGCCCGAAAAGCGCGATAATTAAGCGCGATCGCTCCTGACGACGGGGGGCGCCATTGTCGTTGTTTTTGACGCGTCGATGACCGGGATTGGGATTAGCATTACCGGTCGTAAGCCCCGCTCGCCCCACCGAAAACCCCTTTCAGATTTAAATTTTGATTCAGCATCGATTACCAAAATACGACGCATAAATTTGTAAATGAGAAAAAGCGTCTGGAAGCGAAGGCAGTAGCAATGAGAATTAAAATAAGGCCTGGGGAGAGGACAGGACACGAGTTAGAATAATGCGAAGCTGTTTTATTGAACGACTCAAAGGGCCTCGGCCCAACAATATCTGGTGCAAATACCTCGCGCACCTGGTACGTCGCTTAAAAGAGACGCGCACACACGCGCGCGCGCGCGCGCGCACAGAATAAACTCGATTTTTTCCGTTCTCTCGGTGAGCAAAAATTAAGCAGCGACTCAAAAGCTCTGACGTGTCACCCCCCCCCTCCCTCCCTCCTTCCTTCTATGCTGCCCTCCCCTGACCCCGTTGGTACGCGATTTGCGCTCTCTGTGTGTTTTTAATCTTGTGCGCGAGCGCGTCTATGGACATAAAGAGAGTCGCGCGCGCGTGTGTGTACACGTACCGGGCGCACGTTTGTTCGCTCGAAATGAATTCTCGCGGTGAATGTACGGGGAAGGAGAAAAAATGATGACGAAGCGAGGGTAGAAGAAAAAAGAGCTGCTGTAGAACGCCGCAAGAAACGAGACTCTGAGCGAAAGATGTAAAATCGATTTCTCCTCTCTTGTGCCTCTCCTTTTTCCCTTTCCCTTTTTCTTTTTGAACAGGCACTAAAACTTTCAATAGCCTTCTATTTTTATTATTCGAGAATTAGAAGAATTCTAGCTATGCTCGTTGCGTTTTTTAATTTTTAATTATTTCGTAATAGGCGATAGGAACGTTAGCGAGGGGTAACAAAAAAAAAAAAAAAAAAAAAAAAAACCATTAACAAGGCGCGGCAGTAATCCGTAACTGCAGCGTATGATAATGTTATTGTATTTATAAAGAGTAATCGGTTTTACGTTCAAACGACATCGGCGCTGCTGTTATCTCTGCAATTGATCGACGATCGTCACTCGCTTGCTTGTGCTGAATTAAAATTTATCGCACTTTTGCGTGACGTCGCAACTGTGCATTGTACTCCAAGTGCAACGCACACTTGCGCTCCTGTTGCCTCATCCGTGGAATGCAATCGAACGTGTATTTATTACCGAGTATCGCTAGAATTCAGTTGTTTGTGTCTCTTTGCAACTAATTATCATAACTCGGCTCAATTAACAATTGACTTGGGCGCTCTTATATAAGCAATTAAAAATGCGCTTGGAATAACTCGGCTGCTTGTTGCCCAACTATATTAACCTCACTTATTTCGAGGTATTAACATTTTTACTCTTTGCCAAAAAGAGCGCTGCGCGTGATTATTATCGACTGTTTGCTCGGCTCTTAAGTGTTTTCCACACTGGAGAGTAGAAAAGTATTGGTTTTGCTGCAGTTGGCTGGGAGAGGCGGGGGTGCTGCTTAAAAACAAAGTGCACTTTAACGACGAGCGTCGTATTTCTGCATGCGTATGCATCTTAGTATCCGAATACACGCCTTTTTGACAATTATCGATTCGATCCTCGGATTTCCAGCCTCGCTGCTTAATTATGATTAATTTCGAATGAGAATTTGAACAGCTGCGTTGTAAGTATAAGCGCCTTTGACTTGGTTCCATAACTGACAAGGTGGCGGCCATTTTCGTCGAGTGTTCGAACCATTTTCCGCTGAAAATACATTCGCAACGTGCGTTTACGTTTACATTAGGTAAATAGTGTCGGTGGTGGCCGCGCATCCGAGAGTCTCGCGAGTTTGTCGATCAAACGCGGCCAAATCCACGTGAATAAATTTCTCGCAATTACGTGTTTGCCGATATTTTTGTGAGCACATATTTTCACAGCAAAGTACACTCGCGCATTTCTCTGAAAATAAGAAATGTTTTATTAGTCCTGCACTTGTACATATATTTGCGCCGGGACATTTTATCTTTAAGCATCCCAATGGAAAAACATTTATCACGCTACCTTTTAGAGGTATATTTACACAATAAACATCAAATATCCTAAGCAGATATAAAGCGACATGGGGTGTTGGAGGGCGAGGGCGACGGTGCGGTGTGTAGTTGTGTGTGCCGTAGCTTTTCCTAGGGCTGTGTTATTACCATGAATCATGCACCGCACGTGTGGAATGCAATTTTCTAATATATCATTCATTTTTCTCAATTTCAAGAGCGAATGAGAGCGGCAACGAGAAAGGGCTTGATAATGAATCAACAGCGCGCGTGGAAAAAAGCAGCGCGGGATCACAATTCGTTCCAGTATTTTCTTATTAAATCTGTTTGACGTGACTCCACAATACGCTCTTTCTCTCGAGCGCTAGCCCCCCCCCCTCTACTCCTCTGCGGCCCTTCACCCCTTAAACATGTGCGGGCGCGCGTTCCGTTATTGAATTTACTTTTAGAATATTTACTCTGCCCGCCAAAAGTTAAAGTAATAAATAGTATCCGATAATGGTAGTCTATATGTGTTGCTTGCTCCCCCTTCGCCCCCCCTCCCCGCCCCACCGCTCCGGTCTTGATTATAATCCTCTTTCCGTTTTCGTTGTATCGCCTCTTCTGTTATTTCGAATACAATCTACTCGAGCTCCCCGTTATTACTACATTAATAAATTGTTAATTGAATTTATTGTTCGTAAAATAGTTACCGGCTGCGCGGAATTTAATTTATGTTATTTAACTTCTACACCAGTGCGTAATATAAACAATTTAAATGCAAATTTCCCAAAGTTTTGGAATTTACTTTCGCAACGTTATCTACCGTTCAGACTTAAAATTAAACAGCCCAATATCAGTGCACCTTAGTTCGCCACTATAAATACATCCGTGTACACGGCGCGTGTGAATAATTGTAATTTAATTTTTGCATTTACCGCGCTTTTCACGAGAAGGCATTTTCAATTTTTTGAAAGTGTTAACATATTTAGAAAGTCTATTTATGAATAAAATCTTGTCTAATCTAATCCTCTTTCTCTATCTTTCTCTCTCTCTCTCCCTCTCTCTCTCTCGCTCTCTCCGTCCCTCCGACACTTAAACGCACCTGCCTACATATAATGACACTCAAATATGGATTCGGTTGTATTACGAGTTTCAGACGCCATATTTGTATCAACTTTCTATTAATATCCACGTAACGTTCGTTCAAAAAAGATGTCGGAAATGTTTGGAAAGTATTTACATGGAAAAATTCATGCGTTTATAATAAATAGATATGCATAAATTGCAATCTAAATTGAATTCCTTAACGCGATTGAGTGATTTTGTATCTTTAGAAAGTATCCGCGTATTAGTAATGACTTGTTCGATTCTCACTTTACTTATGTTCTGCAGGCCGTTACGTTTTAAAAAGATGGAAAAATAATAACGAAAGGAATTACGAGGAGAAAACGAGAATACCGTATTGAAATTTCCACATGTGTTGCGTGACTTTTCATTTCTATTTGTACAATATGATCGATAACTGTAATAAAGTTTAATTTGTATAGATCGATAACTGATATTAACTTTCAATTATGCAGCTTTGCCAACTTAATCCTGCAACAATAAAGTACGACACTCGATTTCACGTCGATAATTGGATGCCGTAAAAAGTAATCGTTGAAATTTGAACGGCTTTTGAGTTTTCTAATTTTCAAAAATTGCCCATTTAATAAACTCCTGGCTATTTGTCGTTGCGACGATCGGGAGTCGAGCGACTAATCGCGACTAATTGGATACGTGGCGCAGTTGGCGGCGATTCCCAACGAACACGAGGTACAAACGTGCCCTTACAAGTACAAAAACAATTACTCGGGCGTGGTAATACGGGGAAGTTGGAAAGGTACGTAAGGGACGTCGCATTACCTTGGTGGCCTTGTGTCCAAGTGTACGAAAACGCTTTCGCACGTTCGGATACGTGATGCAATGGTGGCGGCCGCCATTACCTTCGACTCGATTAGAGGAAATATAATGAAAATTTCTTTATTGCAATCATAAAAGGCTTCGCATTGATTGCAAATTGAATAGGAGTCTTTAATGATATCGTAAATAACGACGGAAAAATTAAATCAGATTTTACGAGTCGTCGTTAATTCTATATTTGACATAAATTAAGATTTGTTAATTTCGTCTCCGCACGAGCGGCCCCGTGATTTATGCAAAAACAAAATTTACACGCCTCCCCGCGCGCGCGCGCGCGAGCAGTCCATCATTACGCGTATTTTCGAGCAAATATTTCAAAGAAAAGCACGAGTATTGCTAAATACTCGAACCGGCCTAATAGGCCTAACGGTAAACGCAGGCTTGCATAATTGCTTAAAACACCTATCAATTCTGACATTAATAAATTATAGGTATTACTTTATCATTTCTACGAATCAATTTTTGCCTTAATAATGTATAATTTAGCATACATTGCAAATAGGCATCGTAAAAATGCATTTTTCAGTTCGCGGAGATATAATTAAGGAGAAAAGTACTTCATCAAGATGATGGCTAAGACCATTTCGAGTTCTCCGAGAGTCTGTTATTAGATTTTCGTAAAATAAACGGAGGAATAATAATTTAAATTGCACGCCACGTAATAATTCACAATGGATTCGTTTTTCTTCGCGTTTCCTTTTTGCCGAAACGCCGGACAAATTTATCGTGCCGATTTCGATATTTGTAAAAAGGCGCGCGCGCGCGCACACCCGAGCAAAACGGCGAAGGCACTAAAACTCGGTCAATTACCGAGTCGAATGGTAAATAATACACGTCACACAATACACAATGCAGTTTGATAGACGCGGATAAACATCAGCGTCGGATATTTCCTTTGGGCAATTAACGGCCTTAATAATTCATCCGGAATAAGTTGTAGTTTATGTAACGTCGCTCCGAGGAAGAAAGCGAAATAATTCACGTTATTACTGGTAATGCACAATGTTGCAGAGATCGTTATCGGCCGCTGGGAGTGAACTGCGATTTTACGCACAAGTAATGACATTGGGGCCGCCGCCGCCGCCGACACGTGTTCATTTAAAATTAGAGCATTAAAAATGAGAAATGAAAAGTCGCTTATCTCTCGGCCCGTGCCGGACGAAGCGACGGCGGCGCGCAAAGTAAACGCTGGTCCCGGTCCCAGCCGCCGGAGCTGACGCGTGCGCGCGCACGTGTTCGAGCGCAGCATAAACAAAAAACTCGAGAGAGTGCGAATGCAAACGCTGCGCGACTCGCCGAAGAGATGCTTAATCGAGCGTTTATGGCAATATAAACGTCGGCGGGAGATGATAACCGACGACGAGGCGACAGATGCGGCGCTTCTGCCAGCTCGGAAATTTCAATTCGCCGGCGATTCGATCTCGCGCAGCGGGAAACCGAGGAAAGCGCCCGCTAAGGCAGATTTCTGCGCACCGAGAACCCGAGTCGCGAACCTAATGTCCGAGCTACACGAACGGTTAGGGCCGCGCTCGTATCAATTGCTCGCGTGCGTGTGTCGCGATACTTTGATCGAGTCGCGTCGAGTCGCGGTACTAAGAACTTACCGATTTTACATCTAAAACGCGGAGAGCAAGGGATGCTAGAATCGTCCCGGGCGCATTAGAAAGTGCAAAGAGTAATTTGGCGGGGCTGGATCTGGAGAATGGAGTAGTATCGCTTAATGGCAAAACCTGAAATACAGTCGAACGAAAAATACAATTTTCTCCTGGGAGCTCCTCTTCTTCTCTTCTGTCTCTCGCTCCCTATCAATCAATAAAGTTTCGTACAAGTCCATAAATTATTCATCGCGCGCAATACATAAATGTAAATCGAGTGAACTTTCAAAATGGCCTCGCACGTTCCCAAAGCAAACTCTGCTGGCTTTATTGCATTTATAACAAATTATTATCGATTGGCCGTTTAATAAAGAAAATGTCCGCCATTTTGATAGCGTTTTTAATGTTGTAGCTACTGAATGCATAATTAATTTGTCCTCCGCGCCACGCTCTTGGTCGAAACGTGATAATGAGGGCTCGGGAGAAGAGAGGAGCTTTACTTTTGCCGTTTCCCTCGCGTATTAAAAATATCCCTCCGCCGGGGAGCCACTGCTTATGAATCCAAATGACACGTATCGAAGCTTAAAAACGGCGCGATCCAATGGAAGCGTTATTTTAATGGGGGGGGGGGGAGATGTCGTCGTATCGGGGCGGCGAGAAAAACGCTGAAAATTACTGTGACGCGCCTCGGAATGACTGCGCATCTCGTTAATTCAGTTGCGCGGGCAGAAAATAAGAAATCATTATCGGCGAGTCGCCTTTGTCGAGAGATAAGGAAACCAAGTTCGCGCGGTTCGTGCAAAGGTTGCGAGGGTTGGGAAAGTCGAGCGACGCACGCCACAGAGCGAATAATAAAATTAAATGTGAACGAAATCTGGTTTCTTATTGTAGCAATGTACGCGCCGATAATTGGAACATTTGCATACGAAAGCTATTCCTGCCCCTCCCGAAAGTCTACTTAAAAACTGCATATTGTATATTTTAAGTATATAAATGTCTTTATTGCTTCTTTTATCTAGGAGAATTTATGTATGTATGCCAGTTATTGAATTGGCGCAAACATGTTGTTATCCCAGTTTATGTAAGCCATAAAGATAAATTACCAACGAAATACAGTTTGACTTTCAGTTATTTAAATTTTAATTTTAAATAATAACATTCCACAATCGGTTAGATAAATTTCAGTCGACCGTTAAGTATTTTTCTTCTTTCAATATTGGCGATTGTTCACGTTTTACAGGGGAAAATAAACAAATATTTTATACGAGAATTAGATAGGCAATTTACAATTTACCATTCATAATTTACATTTAGATTATAAATTGCTTATATTTTTAATAATTTCACTCGCGTTAAGTGACGGACCACAAATTCGGTCAACGCTTTTGCCCCTTAAAACGTTTATCAGCACGGTTTTAAGCACGAAGTTACACGTATATTTGTAACGATGAACGAGGACCACTGAAAGATGAATTCCGAGAAACAGAAACGGAAATTTTAGCGGTCGAAAGGAAAATCAGCCACACTAGTGCGAACGGGTGCAACAAAAGAAGGAGATAAACAAAGTTTACAGAAGACGGGAAAAACTGTAAAAGCCATTGTTTATTAAGTCAAAGAAGAAGAGGAAGAAGAAGAAGCAATGCAGAGAGCCGGGGGGAGGGATGATAAATCGCGACCGAGATAAGATTCTTCTCGTAATGCAAGTCGAAGAGAATAGCGCGAAAGTGAGCGGGCGAATGAGAAAATGTAAATGAAAATGTGCCGTCATAACTTTGAGGAAGGATTTTATCGAAGATCGGATCTAGACGACCGAGCGCCAAGTGCTCGTTATCGCTCCAGGACCTAAAATGGGGTTAACACTCTGTTTACCGTCTTCCTCCTCCTCCTTCCAAGGGGCTCGCCGTCTCATGGTATTCTACCGCGCGATGCAACGTCGTGCGCCAGGGGACAGAACGCAGACCGGGTGACGACGAGTCCAGCATCGATCTCTTTACGAGGGCGTCTCGCGAGAGAGGAATATTGTTTCTCCAGTTATCGACGGTCACTCCCTGCCCTACCGACCCTCTCGCCTGCTCTCCTCTTGCCCGCGCAGCTTCAGTTGGAAACTTGTCCAGCCGCCACCGCCGCAGCACACAAAGAGAGAGTCTCTCCTGCTCTACGTTGGAAATTCTGTCTTTTCCTCGCGTGCCACGACTCGTACAATACACGCGCACTCCTCGTCACACTCGTGCAAAACGGCTCTGGATCGTGCCGCGCGACTTACAAACTCAACGGCATGATTTTTCAAAATCTCGAATAATTATAACACACACCCACCCACAAAGACGTGTGGATATTCGCCAGCGACATTTTTACCATTGGAAACTCGATTATCATAAATTACACTCAGTGCACATGATAGGCGAAGAATTTGTAGATCCTTGCGATAGACTGTTAGTCACGAGCTGGAAAAATAGAGTTCCCATAGAAAGTAGTTTCTGTTTTTAGATTACAAAAGACCTCGTTTTTGCATTTGAATTATCGAGCCGCCACTTTTATCTGCTGTAGCTCCCCCCCTCCCCCTTCTCGGCCCCGATGATTTATACTTCAACCAGGATCTTCGCTCGATACGCGCGACAAAATAGCTTTTAACGATACAGAATTATCACAATTATTTTCGCGCTCTTGCATCGCTAAACTGCAACGCGAGTGTTGCACGCTCGCAAATTTATCCGCTCGAAGGTACTAGAAGCGATTAATAAAAATATTCCGAAACAGTTGTAGTCGCAATCGTTGCGTAATTATGAGAACTTCTTTTTATCGAAGTTCGTTGAATTATTCCTAGTTTTAATTATGAACTACATTTTAACTTTCGAATTGCACAACAAGTCTCGAAAGTTCTCGACTCGTCGACGAATAACAAAGTGCATTTTCGAATCTACGAAATAGAAAATATCGCAACACTCCATTGAATAAAGTAGTAGCCTATTGATCTTCTCCTTTTTTTCCCTTTTCCTCCTCCTTTTTCCATTTCATTCCCCTCGGTGTTATAACAATGCCGAAATATTTAAATTCGTCTAATTTTGCGAGAATCTCGTTAAAATTTTAAGGTCGGCATCTGCATGATGTAATTTCAAAGCCGCTGGGAGAACACACACTTGGTATACTCTCCGTTTCCAACTGCTGCATTCTTATTCTCCTCCAGTTGCAATAAAAGTTGCGCATTTTTAACGACGATCCGATACCATTTCCATATTTACTATCCCATTACAATTATTACAATGGGAAAGTTAATGCGCTTGTCGCGAAGGGCAAGCGAACGATAATAAAACAGACAATTACAAATATTATTAAACACGCTAGAGTAAGTGGAAACGTCGGAGTTGGTGAAAATGGTTTAAATCGACTGTCCGGGAATAAATTGTCAGCAATCCTTAACCGTGGAGTGCTGTTGTTAATCAATAACAACGAGTGATTCTAAAGGCGTCGTTCCGGCCGAGGAGAAGTCTATATATAAAGCTCAGCCTCAGAGACGCTGTTGCAGAGGACGAGGACGCGGCTGGAAAGGTCGCGCGACACGTCGCGGATCGACGAGTCTCGTTCCCCAAACTCTGCAACGGCGAATTATTCATATAGAAAACTGCGTTGGCAGCATCATCAGGAGGAACTGGGCTGGCTACTGCTGCACTTTGCCCCGGTCTTAGCACCCGGAGAATTAAAAATTAAAAGATCCCTCCGGAGCAACATCAGCTGCCTTCGGTTGACGAACAACGTGCGTCCGAATCGAACCAATTCGCACCAAAAATCTCCTTTCAATGGGCGCAACGAGCCGCATTTCGCGGTCGCAAATTTTTATTTAAATTCCTCGAGAAATTCACTTTGCGCTTAAATATTGAAACTAATAACGCTGCATTCTATCTTTACAAATAATGTCTTACTTTATCAGGCAAATGCAGGAAAGTACAATCATTACGAGAGTCGAACCAATTACTGTAATGATCTGCAGTGTGCACCGTAAAAAAGGAGTTTCTTTGCAAAACCGAGCCCATAAAAATGAGCTTATATTTTTGTAATTACAGATAGTAGGCAATTATTTATAACTTTAGACAGGAGCAATAAAATATAATAAAAACTAAATAACGTTCTTGGCGATACGCTTCTCTTTTCTCTTTTCTCCTTTCTCCTTTCTCTTCTCCCTTCTCGGCTCTTTTCTATTATCATTCTATATTCTATTTCTATTAAGCGCGCGCGCGCGCGCGTTTGTTTTCCTTTCTCTTTGATTATGTTTTAGCTGCGGAAAGTAGGTTTTTAGTACATTGAAATAAAAAAGTCCAATAAAATTATCATAATGTGGATCGCAGTTATTCTCGTTTTTAGATTTATTTTAATAACCCTGAGAAGTTTTTTTAACGAAAGCGCGTCCTTCAAAACTATTTTTATGCACTCGCTGCCACTGGATAAGCGAGCGGGCGTTTTATTTGTTTTATTCCTCAACGGCAAATAGCCGCCGTGTTTTTTGTATTATATATTCTGCATTCTGCATTCTGTATTTTGTATTCTGATTTTTTAATGCAAATTCGAGTACAAGTCTATGATACACAATGTGACGAAAAGGCGGTTCATTTGAATATTAATAAAGCCTAGAGCCGGTGCGCGCGCGAGTCGACGCACGACGAAAACATTTTCAAGCCCAGCATTCGTGCACTCGTGAATTCGTACGGAGTCACTTCAAACTCGCGTATTTACATATCTACTTTTTAATTTCCTCCTGCGCCGAGATCCTATCTCCTGACGGATTGGATTTTATTATCCTATTCGACGGCGCGTTGATGTTGACGTGTGGCTGGGCGAAAAACGCCGATAAATTGCTAAGAACCCTCTGTTCGAACAGGAGTGACGGGGAGGGAGAGGGGGCTCGACATTTGGCGTCGTTATTAAAAAGCGCGAGCATTCCATTTTCGCTGAACGCCGAGGCACGCGTGTCGCACGCGCACGCCTGATGTGCGCAAGTTTGCGCGGTGGCGGCGGCGGCGGCGATACATTGTTTTTGTATTTTTATGCGAAAAGCGAGTGTTTGTACGAATATCAGGGTGCTCGATTACATTGGCGCGTTAATTTTCGCCGAGAGAGTGCGCGCGCACACGGCCACTTACAGCCATACTTCTGTGCGTCTTCATTATTCGCCGATAGGGATCGCGCCATCTTTCGACAGGTCTTTCGATTCCCTCCTCTCCCTGCCCCCCCGCGCGGCCGAAGCCTTATTACGCAGGATTTTCCACCGTGTGGGCATCGCGTGCCCGCGCGTATATTCCTAGTGCGCCGACGCGTTAGTCATTTTGCGCCGGAGATTGCTTCGACGGATAATTGGATAATTCATTGGAGATCGAGGTTTTCGATGTGTGGCAGGTGGAATTTCTTTTTCGCACTCCTTCTGTATTCGTACAGAGAGGGTGGGAGGCGAGGCGACACCGAGAAAAGGTAGCAAGTCGCTAATTTATACACAAAGCACACTGGGGGATTATTCTCCTTAATTATTAGCAATTAATTAGCCCGATTTACTTTTGTTCCGAGATTTCAGGTTCTTCAGATTGTCTATGATACGTCGAAATCAATGCTAATTTCGCGTTCGCATTCGCATTGAAACGAAGAGGCGATAGTGACTCGAGCGATTGTTTTTCCTTCCAACTGGCGAAGGTCTCAATTAGCCGCACGACTCAATTGGCGATGCGGTGCGTGTTGCAAATGGGTAATTCGCAAAGTCGTGTTAACGCAGCCCACGGAAAGCCGATACACTCGTTTTTTCCCGCTCGACTGATGACGTGCGAACCGAAGGTCGTCCTCCTCTGCTGCTGCCCTGACTACTGACCGCGACCCAACGTCTACGGCGGCCATTGACACTCGCGCGCTCTACCAGTTCGCGCGAGTCGTAAATATTTATCGTATTAGAAGACACTCGCCCGTTACGACGACTCCATTTGGATTAATAAACAGAATTCTGATTTGGATAAGGGACAAAGAGAGACGACGCAACGAGCCACGGAACCAATCGTCGAGGGTTCGAACCGAATCTCGACTTTGAAAAAGAGCTGTCGTCGCGAGATTCCGGGCTCCCACAGTTGGTCTCCTGTCGCCTGCGAGAGCAACTCCTTTCGACGGCAAAGCATTATTGTTATTATCGCTTGGAGGCTTCGGTCCAAGGTCGCGGCCGAGTGCTAAAACTTTGATCTCGGGGTCGGATAAGTGCGGACGGACCTCGGGAACCTCCCCACGGCGTTGCAACGGACAAATAATTAAAAGCGACAAGTCCGTTTCGAAACTCGTAGTGCACACGCACACACTTGTTGACGGTTCGCAATTTCGAAATTGTTAAAAAGGAAAGTTTGCCTGGCGCCGAATATTAATTTTTGAAGTTGCATTTTTGGCCAAGCAAGTGAAACGAGTCCCCCTCCCCGTCAAAATCGCAACAACTTTGTATCGAACAATACCGTTAAACGATTTGGCGATAGCAACGCGTCGTTATAAATAGGGATTGCAAAATCATCGCTGCCCCCCCCCAGCCATCGAGCGTAATTTGAAATTCTTTAATTATCCGTAAGCGAAGAGAAGCCTCGAAAAGGTATAATTTTCGTTCTCGTTCATTGATCTTTAATACGCGCGCTTGAAATGTCCTAATTTTTATTCCACCTAATTGCAATGGTTTCGAAATATAATTTAAATACAATCGCAAAGAAACAATAAAATTGAGAAAGCAATTACGGTGCCCTTGGTTTTCATTGCTCTATCGAGATTAAAGTTTTTCCCTTGCGTTCGGTTCGGCTAAACAATAATTGCGCACGAGCCGATAAAATCAAGTATCGCGGGGAGCGAAGACTCGGATTGTTGCATCTCGAGTGCCGCTGCGGCAAAGCCTGAGAACCGGAGGTCGGGCTGGGGGTGGGGGGTGGGGGGATTCGCATCACACGACACGTACACCTGCGAGCGCTCGACGAGGCTCGCGTTTTCGAAGGCTACAACAGCTGACCGGCCGGCGTCGCGACGCGTTCGGTTTCCCCAGCCACCGCGCGAGTGAATACGCGCAGCGAAGACACACGCCGATTTATACGCTTACTCTGCTTTGGTATTAGGGCATGCCGCAGCACATTCTTGGCGAACGTCGCGGTGGACGGACGGCCTTTCCTCCTCCTCCTCCTCCTCCTCCTCCTGCTCTGTATTCGCTCAGACTCCGGCATCGCAACGAACTTTTGTAATGATAAGCTCGGGTTAAATTGCAAGTGGCCTGCTGTAATAGGATCGCGTAATGGTCGTGTAATCGATTTGATTTCGAATGCCCGATTCGGCCGGAGGCGAGTAATGACACGCCATCCGGGCCTAATGATTTAACATGCGCTCGAGTCTCTCACTCTCGATATTCGGGGCTTGGGCTTCGAATGATGATTCCGTGGAAATTGTTGAGATTGGCCGGGAAGCGAGCGCACGCGAGCAGACGTTTTCCAGCGATTGCACGGTCCGACCCCGGGAGCAAATTTACACAATACAAATTATTCTCGACCGGGAGAAAAGGGCAAGGCGCTCTTTTCAAAATACCAGTTCGAGCCACCCCCGTTTCCCCCTTTTCCGTTCCTTTTCCCTTCGCTGCGCACTGTAAATATCGCCCGGAGATCTGCAGTAGTTTACGGCTGCAACAATTGTAAATTACAAATAAGTTTTCCTTTAAACGCTACTCACTGCCCAGTCATAACATCTATAAATTAAAATAATAAATTTACTTAATAGACTTTTATTGCCTTCAATAAAGTTTAGGTATCTTGTTTCTCCGCACTAAACATTTTATTAGCTGTAACTTTTTTATGAAAACGAGCCATTTGCATGGAAATTTAAAAATTCTTGCATTAATCGTAAAAGCATAAATTTTTTTTATTCCCTTATCAAAAGTTACAACAAATATAAGATTTTATGTTGCGTTACGTATTACCTCTACAAATAGTCAAGGGCCAATATAACGCATGCGTACCTTTAACCATTTTGAAATAACATGTTTCGCTCAAAGGCAAACCATACACCCAAGCTCACGTGAAAATTATAATGGAGTAATAATTATAATATAATACGAGCAAACGGCATCGTAAAGCTGTAAAGCCGTCTACGTTTCTCTTTCAACTCGCCAGCTCTCTTTGGCCGATCGAGCCTTTGGGAATTCCAAGACGGAAAAAGAAGCGCCATCTTTTACGACGATTTCACAATACGCGGATGCAATGAATATATTTGGAGGCCCTTATACGGCAGACGCGCTTATAAATTAAGCCGAGCCTCTGTCTAGGATTTGCATAAAAGCGCCCCAAGGCCTGTGCGGGAGATTCGCATTATAATACGCTTACTTGGCGGCGATAGTGCGCCGTTGAACCCGGCAAACGCGTGTCACCTGACTCATTCCCACGAAACGTCAGCTGGACGAAGGTTTCCTGCGACACCCGCGGTGCGCGGCCTTCGATCAGTCCTCATCGACGATGATCGCCGGTGGCCGTTCGAAAAAAAGTGGCGCTCGCGTCTCGTCCTTCTCACCCACCCGCGCACTATTACGGCCAGGGCAAAAAGTAAACAAGGAACGAAAACGAGCGTCGCGAGTTGCAATTGTGCTTTCTGCCACTCGGAGTCGCGCAAATAAGTTTCTAAATTACTTTTCAAAATTAATCTTGTTCCCGAAGAGAAGCGATCAAAAAGTTTGCCATACCCCTGGAGATGCAATCAAAAGAAAAATTTCAACTCCGGCGCGTTTCTTTTCGTTCATTCTAACGCTCCTCCCCATTTCAACGGCTTCTTTAACCGACTACTTCATAAAGATCTCTCGGGCACTTATTAAAATAATTTCGGAACACCGTTTTTTACAACATTTGACCCTAGCGCTTCCTACCTTTCACGTGTTTTCTTATTTATAGCGAATGGGGAATAGTAAAAAGAACGTGACTCATAAGGTAAGTGTTTTGTGACTTATTTAAAAGTCCTTCGACCGCAACTCGCAGACGCACCGAGTTTATAATATTCGACAAAATTTCATATAACGAGCCTCGAACTTCGGAAAAAGGAAGCGAGCGAGAGCTTCCGGGGAGCTTTAGCGTAATGGCTGATCCCCGACACTTGGATACGTCATCGCGAGGTGGGTAATGCATCGTTGCCGCGCAGCCCACTATCCATTTATAAACAATATATTGCCAAGGAAATGAAAGTGCAAAACGGTTAAACGAGTCCCGTGCGAGAGCAGAGCTTCGGGTTGATAAATCGAGGGTAGGGGTAGTTGGGGTAAGAAATTCGGCGCTAGCGAGGGTGAAACGAGACTTTCAACAGTCCTTGTAGACACATCGAAAGAAGGAGGGGCAGAAGCAGATTTGGCATTTTCAAGATCTAGGGGCAGATAGTCGGAGGCGAATTATGGATTCGCGATTATCATAAATTACACGGCCTGCACGCGCTCCCCTCTCCTTCTTCTTTTTCCGGCCAAAGTCAGCCTTGACGCACTGGTCGTTGGTCGAACACGAGATTCGAAAGCTCAACTTTCAAATGCCAAAGCAGCTTCGCAATAAAACGTCTCCCCTTCCCCAGTCCGACGATAGATGTTACATTGTAATTGTTGTGTGTTTGAACTTACGCAACCACCGGGACAAGATCAAATAATAGTGTCAGTGACTCACCTGTAACAGAAAGAAAAATCATAATTAATGGCGTGCTTTAGGGGAAGGTCTAGTTTGTGTTTACGAGGCTGAGGGGAGGGAGTCTGTGTCTGTGTGTGTGTGCGCGCGCGCGATTACGAAAACTTCCTGCGTGTGAAATAACGGCGAACGAATGGAAAAATGCCGGCGTTTATCGCTGGTTTAAATATTTAATCTACTCGCGAGCGACTATTTATGTAAAGCGACGAAAACACGTTCGCCACCTTCGCCGCTTCTGCCGAGGCTCGCTCGGATCGAAATTCAACTAACAATATTTGTCGTAGCGCTCGCGAGGAATTTCAGGAATTTCATAACAAATCCGCAGATTCGTCGTAAATATTTATTTTTTTCAACTTCGCAATCGCCAAGTTGAAAGTTACGAGCGAATTACAATAATACGTTGGCGCATCGAACGCCACTCGCTCACTCGCTTGACTATTTCTCCTTAGGCCTTGTGCGGCCGCGACAATAAGAGCATGCAAATCCGCGCGTAATGTTTGCAAAATGTTTTATTTTACGCCAATAAACTTTATTTGCATTATAAAAAATGGAACACATTCTGGCCGGATCGATAAAATATACGAGGATCGTAAATCTATTTCCTAAGCTATCAAGGCATAACTAACATTTATTATGCCATTTTTGTTAGGTTCTCGAGTGTAAAAAGCGCGAAAAAAAACATATCGAGCGTAAAACCGCTAAAATTATAGGCGGATTATAAATAAAATGTCGCGGGGAGCTGCACTGTAAAATAGAGCGAGCGAAACACGCACTCTCCTAGATTTATTATTCATTGTTTTATTTCAAAAGTTAATTTTTGTAATCCCAATAAAATGAATCTCACAAATCACATTTTCTTTCTCTCCGCGAGCAATATCGGGGCAATTTATCTTATGGCGTTATTTTCATTAATTTCCTCGTATTGTGTACCCCCCTCGTTCCTCGATAAACGTCACCACTTATCCTCGCCAATCGCTATAATAAATCCCTCCCTCCGCCCCTGGCACTGCCTGCTTTCATGGGACGACAAGCAATAACGAAAATCTTCTCTCGGTCGTTTCGTTTCGTTTCGTTTCGTTCCGGTCCGGTTCGTTCCGTTCCGTTCCGTGTCGTTCCCCACTCGCGCTTCTCTCGTCGATTTTTCAAACGAAGGAGAAAAAGAGTAGCTCGACGCGAGTCTTTAAAATTGACGTTTCGCAATCTCCGAATGGAATTGGCTTTTGTTAACGACGCGTGTATGGCGATTTTTTCTCCAATCAAGTGGTGCTGAGTTAAATTTTCGTTACCACCGCCGCCGATTCCCTATTCACGGCTTTATCCTCTCTCTCTCTCTCTCTCTCTCTCACTCTCAGGGCTTTTCCAAGCCCATGGATCACGCACAATTCGAAAATGAATTCCTCGAAGGCCCCTGCGGCTACTTTATGGCGGCCCATTCCCTCTCGCTGCATACGTTTATTAAACAATTCCTAGAATATTTAAAATCGATAAGACCGGGAAGCTTTTTATTAAATTCTCGAGAGGACGCGAGGATGATATTTTATACGCCGGTACTTTAAGGATGGAGCGTCAAATAATTCACTTCATTTGTAAAACTACTTAAGTTTACGTGTCGCCGAGCCTGGAAATATGTTCTCTTAATGTCTTTGGATAACAAATATTTCCATATCCTCCGACTTTACGTCCTTCCCCTATTTTCCGCTTCGGATGTGAACATTTTCTTTATACTTCGATAAATTAAAATTTGTAAAGCCTTTAACGTAATGTAATACATTTACAATGTGCGTCGATAAAATTCCAATTTCTTGTAACTTCGTCCCACGACTTTTCAAACAAAGACATTCCAGTTTCCGGCATTCTCTTTTTTCCTTTCAATTAAACTCTCTCGAGACGAAAAAATAAACAACTCCCTGAACAATAAATTACAAATAAACGTAAAAAGTTTGTAGCTTTTACGAAAATAAAAGAAATAAAAAAGATGAAAAAAATTAAAAATCTACAAGCACATTAGTATTGATAGGGTCTCCTGTCCTTCTTCGTCTTTCCCTTCTCCTCCTCCTCCTTCTCCTCCTCGTCCTTCTTCTTCCCTTCCTCTCGCTCGCCAGCGTTCGGAAATTTATAGCTACTTTATATAATAATATGCAACGCCATTAAAGTATCAAAGTACATAAAGAAAATGCGACGGCGAGCGCTGGATTATCCTTGGTATATTCTCCTAACGTAACAGTGCATCTCTCGGCAATCCATACACTGTTATTTCACGAAAGCAAAAAAAAAAGAAAAGCTGAAAGTCAGTTGAAATGATGAAGTGCCGCCTCTGTCTGCCTGCCGTGCGTAAGAGAGGGAAGCACAAACAGTCGGGCACGATAAATTACAATCTATAAGATACATCGGGCCGCGATAAGAATCGTGGAAACGGAATTAGAAAATCGATGACGTGGCATTGCCGGAGCTCGTGTACGTACGCGTACGTACGCGCACGCACGGCCCCCTGCCCCCGGCCCCAACCGCCAACCCTCTTCCAATGGGAAAACTATGTTTATGGTTATTGTATTTATTTACTCGGAACGATCCTAGTTAAATAGGAGGACGAGAATTACTCGAAATTCCTCGGATTATAAACGAACTCCTAAAAGAGCTAAAATTTAATGGCTAATTAAACACATGTTACGACGGCGCGCATAAAAGTTTACCAGATACGCGTAAATTCGGTCTCGTAAAAGTAAAAAAAAAAAAAAAAAAAAAACCTAAAAATGTCGACAACTGCATATCTCGGCCGAATCGAGATTCGTGCGCGCTAAAAGCCATAACACATTGTACGCGAATCCGAAAAACGCGACGCCACTCTCCCGCATTTTTCCCCGAACATTACTTAATTACAGATTTTAATCTCGGTGCATTCCTAAGCCAAGCGCGCAAGAATGGCTGGCGCAGCTGTTGGCTGCTCCGGGCGTCTCTCTAGCGCTGCTCGTTGATGCTTTTCTCTTTTCGTAAATCGCTCCTCGGTTTTCGGCTGCACAGTTGGTAGCGCGATCGGAGCGCGCGTTCTTCGATTCAACCGAAAGGAGACGAGCCAGCCACTCTTTTCTTTCTCTCGCTCGTGTCGGCTGCGTTTGCGCAGTAGCGAAAATTGCGCATTGTACGCGGCTTATAAAGCAACATTATTTTCCCGTTCACGGTGCGTTTTCAATTCCACTTTTCAATTCCCATTATCCGCATCGAGCGCGATTTCCATATAAAATGCCCAGAATTAACGGTATAATTTATAGTGGCATCGAGGGCTCTATAAAATTTATACGGTTATTATTATTGTACTTGTATTTTTATTACTATGATTGCAATGTTGTACTGTGTAGTTAGCAATTAGTCATACGGACCTGCGGCCCGTAGTATCAATAAACGTCAGCGTTTCTCTGTCTTTCCTCCTGCTCCCCCCCCCCGCCATCGCACCGCTATCCGCGTTTTTATTCATATTTTGCAGTATTCGCAGTAATTAGATTCGCGCTTTCCAATGCATTCGAATCTTTTCGATAATTTTTTTTTTGTTTTCCCTCGTGAATGGCTCCCTCTGTGAAACTTTTCGACCAATAGCTACATTCAAACGGTTGTCTGTTCCGATTATTGTGATTTTCATTTTTATCTTTTTAATTGTCGTTGAAAATCGGGGGCCCCAGCTTATCTATTGCGCGTCATAAAAATCATAAATATCATAAATCATCGCGCCTCGTAGTATTTAAAAAAATACTATAATTTGTAGTTTTCGCGAGCCGCGTATTGAAAGACTCGCTTTTTCTCATGCAGAGCCAATGAAACGAATAAAAAAAATTTTCGTATAAATTTTTGTACGTATCAGCATTTAGCAGGAGCCTAATCATCCGTATGCTCGAAATGTCGACAATTTTTTTGCGAAACAAAAAACTATTTCAAACGCAAAAAAATACAACGGCCTCGTAGAAGCCGCGAGGCTCGCGGTTTTATTCCCATAAATTTGTATAACGAGCGAATAATTTTGAATTAAAATAAAGTGAAAAGATACATTCCTTTCCACAGGCGTCAGTCAATTATAACTGTAAAAGCGGCGTGTGTAATATTGCTTTCGATAAAATAAAACTTTCGTTTCATTTCGAGATTCAACTTGTGCACGATCGAGTTAATTATAATTAATAAAGAGATTCTGCGGTGGCTCCCCCCTTCTGATCGGCTTGCCGAAATTTTTTTCGCCAAAAGTAAGCGCCAACTGACGAAGACAAGAAAGTTTAGGGGCACCAATGCAGGAAGGCAAATTACGAATTCACGAGGCGAGAGAAAATCAATATTAGGCACACAAAAGGAAGGGCATAAAAGCCGTCGGTTCGAGCCCAGCTTTTCCTCCTCCTACGAGTAAAAGAAAAGCTCCGATGTAAATCATGGCGGAGGCTAACGCGCGTACATCATTCGTCCCCTGTTCCCTCCCGCCCTTTCACTCTCAATTGAGCATAACGAACTTTCAAACGATTCGAGTGCAGAATTAAGTAGCGGGGCTCTCCGAAACATCGGTAAGAGGAGAGGAACGGCACGAGTGGCGCTCCGGACACTTTAAGCGCTCGTCGCCGTTTAATTAACGCACGAAAACTCTTGATCTGCGGCAGATCGGCGCGGCACGCGAAAAAGAAAAACGAGGCGGAGGCGCTAAGACAAAGGGCGCCTGCGTGCAGAGGCCCGGCACAACTCGTTTCGCGAGTCCGAGGCAGCGGTTTTCGTTTCACCTGTCGACGCCTGTCCCCCTCCCCCCCCCCTGCGCGCACTAGCGGAGCTTTTTTCTGGGCGCCAAACGATGACGAGCGACTCGCGCCCTGCCCTCCCATGACGAACCTGCAGACGCGCTATTCCGCGAACGAGTCTATAAATAAACGAGTACAACGTATCTCGGCGCGGGATGGGTTGTATACGTTGTTGCAGGCTGCGGTTAAGTCCGAGTCGCCGGGACAAAGTGTAACGACATGCTTCGGTCATTCCCTTTCCGGCAATCTCTGCCTCCTGCACTCACACGCGCACGAAAACAAGCGGCCACCCTGTCATTATAAATTTAATGAAAGAATTACTACTGTCCGTTCGAAGGAGTTGCTCGAATTTTGAAAACGAGCCCGACGACCTCACAATTTCGCTCCGACGGCCCACTTAAGTCTGTTTGCTTGCTGCTCCGCGTCGGGGCGGCGCGTTAAATTTATGTTAATTAGAAAAGCTATTTTGACGAACTGCTGCTTCTATGAAATCGGCGAGCATCGTTATTGATTTTGCAACAAACGACGGGGAATTTAATTTTTAATTTTAAGACTGCGTTTAGCGACGCTCCAATTTTATTCGTGAATTTTTTCAAATAGGTTGCGTGCCTCGGCCGAACGCTCAGCAGTAAATTAATAATTTCTATATTTTTATTACGAGTATTTGGGAAAGGAAAAAAGTAAGTACAATAATGATTATTCTTTTCCGCTTTGATGGTCGAGCCAATTTAGATAATAAGAAAATTTCGCTCAACTACTAATAACAGCTGCTGCTGCTGCTGCTGCTGCTGCTGCTACTGCTGCAGCATCGGCAATAATAATATCGTAACCAACAACGACGAAAATAAATAATAACAATGCGCATCTATAAAAATTTCAATTTAGAATAAATTGTTCGTACAATTGCGAGACACGAGTCCGAGTAAAAGAAGCGAAACGACAGTTTTGCCAAACCAATTCGAAATAAGAACACTTACGTCTCGTATTTGCTAAATATCGCGGAGTCGATCATTTTTTAGCGATTGAAAAATTTTTTAATTCACCGCTTGCGGAAGCAATTTCCTCTCGTGACGACGATAAACAAACTCGAAATATGTATATAAATTATCGAGATTCGAAACTCGGATCGCGACTCTCAATTTCCGTTTACATGTCAAGAACATTTCCAAGAAACGCTTCGATAGTAAAATGTAGGTTACGTTACGGTGATTTTAACCTCGATGCTTTTCAATATACACATTACACGTATAAAGTCGAACATTCAAATACCTTGCACAGAAAGTGCCTCTTACGAAAAAGAAACAGGAAGAAAAAAGACGAAGAAAACTTGTGAAATAAAGTGGTAATAAAACGAGAAAGTATTTGCATAAAACGACATTTTCCTTTTGTCTGGAGATGCACTTTATTTCGAAAGTAGTGGAGAAGGTGCGAAAAAGAACCAAAGGGAAAAACTCGGAAAAACTCATTTCAATCTCCATTTGCTTCTTTACCTTTGTTTTATCTCCGGGCGGTGGGAACAGAAGGGAGGACCGAGGGGCGGGTTGCAGGTTGTTATTGACCCTTTTTTTAATCAGTTATTTGAAGAACGCCTCGAAGAAAAATGGTAATCATCTGTAAGGAAAACTACTCGAGCAAACGAAGCGGAATTTTTTTTTTTTTTTTGAAATTTTCTTGCTGTTTGTCCGGCGTTTTCCCTTTACTTTTCGTGCCTCCGACACTACGCTCGCGATAGGGGAGGGGTAAAATTTGTTTTTTACAAGACAGAGCCAAGGAAGTGGGAAGACGTGCACACGCACACACACACACACACACACATCGAAAGATTGAGGGAGGACGAAGGCGAAGGTGGAGCAAAAAGAGTGTACGATAGTATAGTTTGATTGATTGGTGAGTTTACTGCCGCGGCCGAACAACCATCGTATTATGCACGACGATGTACAATTTGATACAAGCAGCAAAGGGGCAGAAGGGGCGGAAGGGAAATTACGATAATAAGCACGTTTTAACTATAGTATCTCGTAGTAAATGGAACTAAAACGAAGAAAAGGTTATTATTTTCAGCAAATATTGATAGAACCACCGAATTTTAATCTTTCATGTTTTTCTGAAGATAATGGAGGTAAGATAAGAGCAGAGTGTAACGTATATTTATGCTGGCTTTTATCATTTACAAGATTCCAAAATGTTAAGAATTATGTTGCTTTTATCTCGGGAGAAAAAAGGAATGTTTGTTAAGAAAATAGATAAGAGCTATTATCTTTAATTATCTCGATGTATTTACAGATTTGACAGACAGACAGACACAAGCACACAAGCACACAAGCACACAGCGAACGTTTTAAGAGTAGAATTCCAGGCGTGCGAGGCTCAATTCGAATACGAATACGAATATTTACGAAAGGTTCCGTCGTCTTTATTTCACTCGGTTACTTTCTAACCCGAGCCCGAGCAGCCAATTCCAGCGATCGCTTCTAGTAATTTTATTTAACCAAGTTGCTGGTTGCTGGGCTGGAAAAAGCTTGACTCTGCATTTGCATCTTTTTAGGCGAATAGCGATTTTAATGTTCGTGCAAAGAAAGGCTATTGATTCCATCTCTCGGAGGCGCAGTGTGTGTTAACGATTATGATGCGCAGGTGTGGCTCAATCGGAATATTATTACACACCAAAACCACATAAATCTCGGGAAAGAAAAGTGAGCGCAGTAATGCAGTATTGCGGGCTGCAATTCGACCGATTTTAGTGCGCTCGGTGTACTTTAAAAGCGCCAATACTTCCTGCATTTCAAAGCCAAGAGTTCATGCAAAAATTGTTCCTCGGTAATATCGTACGTTGAAATCTTTCGCGTTCGCGGCGTGAACTTCCTTGTTATGCCTTATGATGGTACCTATCTTTTCCATATTTGTAACCGGTAATTTATTTTATTCCTCAAAAAGTGGCAACTAAACTGTTGCTAAGCCAGAGATTAAAGTGGTTTCGAATCGATACAGAAGGACTTTCTTTTAAATTCCTGAGCCCGAGCGCGACAAAAAATAGCCAGGAATTGCTTTCCGATGCGGCGCACCGACCAAGAGAGGGGGGGGGAGGGCAAACGAATTCCCAGATAAACCATGATAAAGATTTCGCGCAAAAATGTGAACTAGAGAAAAGAAGAAGAAGAAGAGGAGACAGTCCGAGTAGTGGTAGGTTGCAAAAAACTTGCATCGGAATGGTTTTCCTTACTTTTAAGTGGTTTCCTCCCTCTCTCGACGTTTCACCTGAAACGGCTTTTCCCCCACCGCGCGCGCCGCTCCCGGAACCGAGGATCAGCCGAATCGAGAATGGAATATGGGAGTCGATGCCCTCTGCTTTTTGTCCCTCTCTCCCTCGCACGCTGTCGGTCTTCGTTGCGCGCGCGCGCGCGCGTTTATTACAAACGACTCTATAATTTTTCAATATGTTATCTTTTTCCCCAACTGATGGAGTGTCCGGAGGTGGACGGGAATCCGTGGAAGGAGGAGTCGAGCGCGAGAGGGGAAGTGAGAACGGGACAAAAGGAAGGAAAGAAGGAAGGAAGGAAGGAAGGAAGGAAGATCAGACGGACGGAAGGAAGCAAGGGAGAGCTACAAAGGGCCTCGCTGAACAACATTCGTTAGTATATGCAATCTTTTTGAGTTTGTAATTTTCTTTGGGATATTTCTTTGTATAATTATAATGCTACAAAAGGAGGATAAGGACTTACTGGAAATAATAGTGTTTTCGGAGCGCCGCCAGAACGAGACGAAGTCAATTTATTTAAAATACATTTAAGCTGTTAGAGACCCAGATAATGGAAAACATGATTTATACTTTAGAATAACTCATTGGGAAATTGATTGTAATGGACTAAATGTTGCATAATCATGTTGTAAGGCTTTTGTGGCTCGGGTTGCGTGTATTTACATTGTGTAAGATTTTTTAATACGAATAGTTATGCTTAGCAGTGCATCGAACAAACGAACAAAGGGTTTATTTAAATAATGAAAAAATGGAGAGATCTCAATGTATATTCATGGAAATATGATTGTTATCTCGGAGCATATTTCATTCGAGTGCAGCAGCGGCCCTTTCCCCGACCCCATAGATATTACAATTCCTTTCCTTGATATTTAGATTTAATAGAAATCCCGAGTACGAGACGATAATAACGATAATGCGCAACATGTCCTGAACGGACATTGATTAACTTTTTCGCATTTATTTATCTTGTTTTGACGCATATCCATAGTGATGGGGGGGGGGAATAAGGTCAATCGACGCGTAAAATCCGCCTCCGATCGAATTGATTTCCACTATATTATCACCGCAAAAAAGCGCGTGTATGATTCATTTCCAGGGAGTCATAAAACCCATTTATAAGTTATTCCTTCTTCCTCCGTCCGTGACCTGCGCGTCGATTAATTGATTAAGCCGCGAACGCAATGAAACGCGCTAAAATTAAAGTGCGCGGCTGCGGGATTAATGGAACACGACCGAATTGCGCGAGAGGTTAAGGAGATAAGCGACAACGGGTATAATTCCTTCTTGTCTTTTCGTGGAATGATGTATTTGCAAAACCATCGCTCGTCTATTTACGCCCGACCAATAACAGTCGCGATGTCCGAAGCTCGCGATTTACGGAGGAAAGATCGGCCCTTTATTTGCCCCGGGGAATCGGCACCATTGGGCCCTCGCTCCTCTGCTCTCGCCAATAATGCAATTGCAATGATTACGGAATTTTGAAGACTTTGGGAACGCGCGACACTTTACGCTGATTTTTGTTCGAGCGGGTAGTTGCGGTGGCCCATCGAGGAACTTTTAAAAATCTACCTCCCCCGCGTTTCCATTCGCAAAAGTCAACAGGAACTACAAATTTTCTCAGGCCTTTGCTCTTAAATTATATTTACTCTAAATTAAACTCATTTGGTAACATGTATTTAAGAGTCGAAATAGCGCTTATGCTTTCAAAAGTTATCACTTGTTAAAATAATAAGGTTCACTTTTAAGTACGCATTTACATATACATTTCAATGTATTATTTGCTGTGTGGTGGTGCAGCTGTTCCCGAAACGAACTGCTTTAAAGCATCAGTTTCTCTTCGTCGAAACGTTAACTTTTTATTTATTCTGGACTTCTTCTGCTTCTTCTTCTTCGTCTTCTTCTTCAAAAGAAAAAAGAATAAATGCAAGGCTTTACATTTGAAGTCTCAAAAAGAATGTAAATGATTTTTTAAGATTTCAAATAATTCCAGTGTGGTGGTTTGAAAAAATAATAGCTTTTAATTTTGAGTTCTCTTCCACGTAAATAATAATGATAAAAAGCGTCGAACGATTGTTGAAATATAATTTTTGCGAGCCTCGGTGTTCCGTTTAATTAAAAGCCATAAAACGACTCTCGCGCTATGCGTGGAATCTCTAGCAAAGTAAATCAGCGGCGGCAGCAGACAACGCACATTTGTTGCAGGCCAAGCGAATAAAAATAAATTGCCATCGCTCGAATGGAACAAAAAATTATCATAATAATGTCGAGGAGCGCGCATGCGCACATTCTAAATCGACGGCAGATGCGCATGCCCGTATTATCGGGACACAGGGACACGCAGCAGCGAGTCTTTAAAAATGTTTTTGATCGCCCTTCGACCAGCCGAACAAACTCGCCAGACCCTCGAATAACAATTACTCCAAGGCCATGATTATGCTAAACGTTATCCGCGCTGTCTAACTTTTCAATTTGTTATCTTAAGAAAAGTGAAGAGAAATTTTTCTGCGGTCGCCGAGGCACTAATGGAAAGAAACGCCGGCGGACCGCCACCACGGGTTTTAGAATTTATATTTTAGTCGAAAAACTTCTAGTCACTAGTAATTATCTTTTTGAGTGTTTGAAAAACACAGTTGTATTACTAGTTTTACGGAGAAGCGTTTACAAGTAGACATTTAAATTCCCCCCGTGTCTCGTTCTCTCTCTCTCTCTCTCTCTCTCACTCACTCTTTCTCGCTCGCTCGTTCGGTAAGACTCGGGAATGCGAAAAGGAGAGGAAAAGGTATACTACCGTAGCACAAGCTCGAGCGGGGTGGGGTAGGGGTCAGAGAGGGATGGATAAAGAAAGGAGAACACATATTCAGAAATGAAGTTCTTTTAAGTAACAGAAGGCATGGAGGAGGGAAAAATAAAGAGAACAGGCAGCAGACCAAAGCCATAATTTCACAATGAAGGTCTCTTCGAGCCTCGATTATTATACTCGAGCAGGTAGAATCGAAAAGCCTTTGTGAGGAGAGACTGAACTGACTGGAACGATGGAAGAAGAATGGAGAAACGTCAAAAAATGTAGAGGTGCTACGACTATAAGTGCATTATAAAAGAGAAGAATAGTCTCGTTCGTTTTTTATTCCCTCCTCGCGCTGATCCTTGTCGGGGATATATATATATATAATATGTATTGTGTATATAAATATTTATTTACGGGATTCGGGCCAAAATTTATCGCCGGAGGGATTTGACAGGTTACGTATTTACAGAACAAATTCTTATGGTGCTTGCGTAATTATTGTTCTGACTTGAAGGGAAGGGAGGAGGAGGAGGACTCTTTCCGATGTACAGTGTATAGTATTATATTACATTATGACCGTTCAATGGGACATCATTGTATCGCCGATAATTTGCTCATACGCAGCGAATAGGAAAATGTTCCTTAATGCACATTTCCCGGAGAACAGATGTCAAGCGTAACAAGCAGAGATACTCTCCTTCCGCTGCCCGTCTACACTGACCCAATATTGAAAGACGGCCTCTAATGTTTATTCGATTCCAAATGAGATATTAATACGTTCGTACGGAGAGCCTTTATATAGATATAGACGACAGGCCGGGGACTATTTGTGGGCCTTGCGCCACACCATTTTGTCGGAATTCCATCCGAGTTGCCCTCGACGGCCCTCGCAACAAATAAATAGTCCAGAGTCTCACGTATATCTTCTTCTTTCTCCTCCTCCTTACCACGAATTAAATTTCGAGCCGACAGAGCTCGCGTCCTCGCCACCAGCATAATAAAGAATAATTTCGAAAAATGTCGGAAAGATAATATCCATCTTCCGTAAAATGCTTATACGAGTATTTATCGCCGAAATCCGAGTAATCGTTAAAGCTTCGTAAACATTAGGTTAAATGCACTCTGCCGGATAAACGAATGACTGACATGACTTACAATCGGTAAACGCGCGAGTTTAATTCTTGTGGGAGCTGGTAGAGGGCACCTTTCGCTTCGCTGCCTCGCTCAGTGAGAGAGACGAGGAGGACTAGTCGTCGCCGCCGCCGCCGCCGCCACCACCGCCCACCCCCCAACCGCGACTTCTTCTGAGAACGATATTATTCCTAAACGTCATTATGGGCAGCGTATCTTTCGCGTTTGGAACTCTGTTTTTATTTCTCGACTGTTCCGAAGGGCCTGAAAGCGTGTCGAATGTCGAGCGACGAGTGTATCGGGACTAGCACTCGTCAACGACGACTTGGCGTGCTCGAGTGCAAACCTCGAGTTAACACTCCCTCAAGGCCAGTGGGAATTGAAAGAGAGATGGGCATGAATATTCGTTACGATAGTATCGTGGGGGGGGGGGAGGGCAGAGCGGCGAAAAGGAACGGTAAAAAGGTCGGCGAGAGGGAATATTCATCGAGATCCGAGAGCACGTAGAGGCATTTACGGGCGAAACTTGTTTGATCACGTGATGTCGTGGCCTTTGCCTCAGCATTGCCGTTGCCGCTACTCCTCGGCCTAGCCCCGGCTGTTCTACGAGAACACCCATGGAAATAGGAAAACTGTCGGGCGCTGGGTCGGAGTTGCGAATTCGGGCCCGTTTCCCGGTCGGTGCTGCCTTCACGCCCGAAAAGATGACGAGCCGCAAAAAGGCTTGGAGAGCTGGGCTAGCTTTCCTCGACCGAGGTCCAGATTGGATCTTAGGGGGCCCCGGGCAGGATAACGAGCGGAGGCCTCGTAAAGGCCGGTAAATGAAGTCCTGACGTCGATCGTCGATGCCGGGGCTCAGATGCTAATCTAATCGAAAATATTTGGGCACACTTAAGGCAAAAATTCGTCGCTCGCCGTGTACATTCGATTCGGGGCACTTAGTTACCGTGATTCGGCAGAACTTTACGGAAATCTTTACGGCCCGAATACGCTTGTCAATTTACAATTAGTACAAAGTACGCCTCCAAAGTGTCCGTCAATTATCGACGCCATCGACGCCAGCCGGGACCGGATCCATTAATGTAATTCCATTTTGGGACTCGGGCCAGAAAAATTAACGCGTACATTTTGAAGTTTTGTTACGCACAACACGCTGGCCTCCTCCTCTCGCCCTCGGCTGGCGACTGATTTTGATAAATAAAGCCGATCGCACCTCTCAATTTCTTAACTCCGGCAAGCATTTCTTTTTAATTTATCGAGTACACCTCGTCTCCTCTTCGACAACGCAATTGTTTTTGCTCGTAAAAAATCGAGCCTTAGATGAGCAAATTACACGACTCAAATTATTTATTGGCGACGCGCGCGCGGAATGTTAATAGAAATCTTTCCGCCCAAGTCCGACGTTAATTAATTAAATTACGTGGCATTTTCATAAATTGCCAGACGAGTTGCATCGTCTCACCGGTGACCCCTTCACGCGTGAAACCACCCTTATAATCACTCCGCCTATCTTATTACAAGATTATCGGATGATGGTCAATAAACACCGAGCGCGAGAGAGAGAGAACACATAGTTCGCGCTGCAGCTTTGCACAAGTCCTTGTTGTGCGCGAGTGAATTGCGCGCTCGAGTGAAGACTCGGTATCGAGACGAGCATAATCGCGATGAGTTTTAGCTGCTCAAAAGTGTTAATTGCAATTAAAACTTACAGTCGACGTATCAAGTACGCAACTGGACGGGCAAGTCTGTGCGCGCGAGGGCTGCAGCTGCTCTCGCTCGAACGCCCAGGCGATATTAATATTAGCAGCAGTAGCAGTAGTTGGAATAACAATAACAATAACAATGGCAATAACAAGAAAAACGACGGCAGCAGCAGGAACAGCAACAATAATGCCGGATAACAACGCGGGCTCTCTTATCTTTTATTATCTTACAATCGCCATAAATCCAAATTAGTTCCATTCGCCTTTACCATTTTTTGATACCAGTTCACCCTTTTGCCTCTAATAACTTGGGCCGGCTGGCGTCCTTTTTTATATAAAACGATAAAACAACGCTATGTTAATTACAGTTGACCTTCTGCATCACGAACGATTTGTAAATAAAAAGAGTATCCTTTGTTATCAGTCCTCGTAACGCCCGAAACCCAAGCTCAGAGACGCTCAGAGACGAAGGTGAAATAAAATATTTGCCGTTCCTTTGAACGAGCTCCGTCTTATTTTTCCTTCTTTATTGCATTAGAAATTACACGAGACGTGAAAATTGAATTTTTGTAATAAACTCATTGGAACGAACGAACGAACGAACCAAGCCAGAAGTTGTGGGGGAGGCTAAATTTAGTTTCACAAATTAAGTTAATAGTACAGTCTATTGCGGAAATGCAGGTGGAAGAAAAGCGAAAATCGGCGCTGGAAAATGCTCGGACGCGTCGAATTATCGAAATACGCTTACAATCGCTCCCCGGGCCTGATCCAGGAGCACTTTAACCAGCAACGTTGTTTCGAGCCTCCAGCGCTTGGAAAATGAATCGAACGAAGCTGTTCTCATCGGCTTGAGAGTGTCTTTAGCGCCGTTAAAGGACGCGGAATGAAAATTTACACCGCGGACGAATGTTAAAAGATTTTCCTCGCGCGCTATCAGCATTCTTAAAAACTTTGTTCGCCAACGTTGGCTCCTCCTCCCGCGAGATCGTAAACTCAATAAAAAGGAACGGAAGAGCAATAAAACGTATGATAAAAGCCAGAGAGAGAGAGAGAGAGAGAGAGAGAGAGAGGTGGAGAAGAAAGGCGTTAGAGAATAAGTAAAACGAGGAACGGCGAGCGATAAAAAGAAGAAGAGAGTGCAAGACACGGAGGCCAGGCCGTGAGAATGAGAGAGCAAGTGATAGCCGGAGACCGTGGCTCATTAAAATTCATAGAAAACATCGTAATTACACGTACAATAAACAGAGAAGGAGAGGAGCGGAGAGGAGCGGAGAGGAACGGAGAGGTTACGTTCATTCGGCGTGAATTGCCTTCGCGTACGTACGTATACGTAGGTACTTAGGCAGACTACTCCGACGCAAGAGGCGAGACGAGCATGTCCCTCCTCCCTTTCTCTCTCACTCGCTCGTTCGCATTGTCGCCATTAGCTTAGCCAACGAACCCTGAAAAAACAACAATGCCAACGTGCCAACTACTCGGTATCTCATTGTCGGCCAACAAAAGCGCAAATGCCCGAGCGAGAACAACGCGCTGGTACGTTGGGCTGCGCTCGCGAGCTCCTCGACTCCCGTCAATTTCATTCGCAAAAAGTGAAACATTGGCGCTTGATAAGCCGCGCGCGACCCTTGCTCTCGACCTTTTGCGCGCGCGACCAGCGCCGCTCGCGCCAGCGGCGTCTGGCTGCAACATCCACTTGTGGATCAAAAGCGCTCTGCTGTGTTGTTGTTGCTGTATTGCCCCGCAAGTGTTGGCTCGCGCTATTTCCGACCGGATTTACTTAGCCGGCGCGTCCGGCTCGAATTTGTCCACGTTTAACTTCGCCTCCTGGTGGTCGCTCGGCCCGAAAAATAATAATGCCCCCGGAGTCTCGATTATTAGTTAAAAACACAGACCCCATCGCACAGTCGTCGGCTTTGTACGGAAACATTTTATTTTCACGCGCTTTGGTTCCCCGGTACCGATAGAGAGAGAGAGAGAGAGAGAGAGAGAGAGAGGAGAGAGAGAGAGAGAGAGAGATTGACTGCCATAAATAAAGTCCTGGGAAAATACAAATACTCTTTTTCAAATAGTAATCGTGCATTGTCGGACAGATTTTTTTCTTTTTTCGTATAAAGTAAGACGGATCATTTCTTCGGCAGATGTTTTTCTCAAAATACAATTCTTATCAAAGCCAACTATTATTCTCTAATCGTAGTAAAAAACTAATAAAAAGTGAGGCTGCACCCTTCGAACGGGATTCGGGGGGAATAACTACCAACAGTACCGACACACGCATCCTCACCTCGCCGTCTACAGGCTCACAATCATGGCCGATCGTAAAATTTAGGCTTCTTTTTTTGAAACATGACCATTGTTGCTGTATACTTTGTTTTATGCATTAAATAAATCCCGCCTTTACGATGAACACACGGGGATTTTTAACGCAATACTTTAACATTGAGAAAATGAAGGGTGGTTGGTCTCTACAATCTACAAAAATTTAAGGCGAATATAAAAGTCTAGTAACTTTTATTTAATGGCTCCAGATTCAACCGGGGAAGCTCGTTAAAATTACTGGAATTCTGCTTACGTTAGGGGTAGCTTGGGCAAACTGTAAAACCCACACCGAAACTTCGATAAATTTCACCAACTGCCTGGAGATTTGACGATAAGATAGTTATAATTACTGAAATTCGGAATGAAGTTTACAAGCCGATCGTGGCGTTCTTGTATTCGCCGTTAGTTGTTCGGTTGCGTTTTTGCAGGACCTGGCGCCTCGTTCTCCTGCGCTGATCTCCGACCGAACGATAAAACTTATTGTCCTGCGCTCAACGAAATTGCACCCCTAACCCCCCCCCCGGCCGTTCGTCGCATTAACGAAGGGGCTATTATTGCGTTCCCTTCGCGAAGCCCAAATGTTGTTTGGCGACAAAACGATGCTAAATACGAGGTTAAACAGCGTTAGGCGCAAATGACCGCACAAGAGCGGCATAATTAAAAAAGGGATTGCTTTACAATTGTCAATAAAGATTGCATCGAGTTTTTCCGACGCCTGGCGAACGCAAATGCGGCTGTTAGGAGAAAAACACGAAACGTAACGAAATACTCGCATTTGCTTTTATCGCGTCATCTCCATTGACGGTTGAGCAAACTGCACTATCTTGGTTCAATAAAAGTTTGTGGGAGGGGAGGGGGCAAGGGGCAAGATGAGAGATGGTACTTTGAAACCTGAAGAACTGCCGGAGCGATTCAAATTTATTAGCCTTTGATGAATTTCTTTAAGTCTGTGATAAGTTTGAATATTCAAGGTAAACGCACCGTAAATTGGTTTACCGGACTTATCTCATATTCTTTCCGATAAAGTTACGCGCTTCGTAGTAGTTTCAAGTCGTAAATCAAGCGGAAAGGCTAATGCGCATAATGAGCAACGAATTTCGTTATAAATTCATATTCAGATTCGAGGCTAAATTAGAATTTTAGTTTTATTTATTAGCCGCATAACTTTGAAATGTTGTTAAATTATTTAAATTGAATTTTTCATCGAGCGTAAAGCAAATTTTTCTCATTTTCGCGATACTTTGCAATTCAATGGCATATTAACGTCGACAATTTGCATAGAATTTTTCAACCAATTTTTTCTTTATTTTATATTTTAATAACGCGAATGCCGCGAATGACATTTAATTGAGTCCCGACGTAATGGGATTGAACTTTTTAAAGCGAAAAATCTCTCTACAAAGGCATTTTGTACTAATAATATGTATATACATGAAACTTGATTAAGTTGAAAAAGAATTTAAATTGGATCGGTTTTAATAGCAATTATTCGTAAAAGAGAGGAAGAACTTTCATAAGCCCTTTCACTTAATTAGCGCTGCGCGCTCGCGCGCTGACTTAACCTCAATTGCGGCGAGCGCGTTTAAATAACTACAAAAACAGATATTAAAAGGAAAAAGTCCAGGATTTAACAAAAGAAAAACTGGAGACCGAGGCAGAAGCCCAAGTCCGGGGACAAAGTGAAGCAAAAAAAACCATCCGGCAATCGTGCGTATTTTATAATTATGATAATGTAACGCTTAATTCCGCGAATCTTGAATACTTGGTTCTCTCTCTCCCCACCGACTCGCCCCTCTGTCACTCTCTCTCTCCTCCTGTCGCTACTTTCTCGAGGCAAAAAAATTGGACGAGTTCGGTAAAACATCGCTGTACAACTCGAATAATACTCGCTGTCTCCAAATAATGCGAGGCAAGCGATTGTTACAATAAATTTCAATAGCTTCGAATCCCATTTAGCGTGGAGGGTTAAATAGAAAACAAGATCGTTCATCCTCTCCTGACAACTCGAAAGATAAAAAAGATTTCAATAGAAAAAACGCAAGAAAAAATAGCGACAAAAGACTAACGTGTGTACTCGCGCATCTTTAGAGGGTAACCTTTTATCCTTCTGCACTTTTTCTTCTTCTTTTATTGTATGTTTCATCACACTGCTTTTTTCTTCCTCACTCTTGGCATTTTTCTCCCCTCCACACTCCCTCGAATCTTGTATTAACATTTAAAGTGCTTTGTTAACCTCCTTTTAACATTTTTTTCCTTTTCTTATTTATTCTCTTCACTAGCACCGTGTCTTAGACCTTTTACCCCATCAACATTACGATTTTAATATACTCCCTTCGCTTCCCTCCTTTCCGACGCTTCGCTGGTCTTAATTTTTCACGGCTCCATAACGTAACCCTCTCCTTCCGACTTATTACTTATGAATATGTTTGTCTTTGTCTTCATAATACGTGACTCATTTTGACAACTTTTGTACGCTCCATTACGCAACGATTAATCTTCTAAATTTCTTATTTTCAATCTAGCATTTATCGCTTAAGCCTCCCTTTCTACAAAAAGTTTAAGCTTCTTATAAAATTAAATATTAAAAAAAAAAAATAGTTACCAATGATTAAGGCCTTTTAACTCGACTTAATATACGTACATTAAAATTAAATTCCTTTCCATTTTGCGCAATCGATTGGATATAGTTTTTTATCGATTTTTTATTAACAAACTCCAAGGGCACACGAGATTGGAATGTTAAATAAAATCGTCGAATAATAAAAGCAAATATAATAGATCCGGTATAACGCCCACATTTTCTATACCTTTCTAGCACTAAATATACTTTTTACTCCGTCTTAAAATTATGTCATTGCGTAAAAAATGTTGCTCGATTGTTACATTTATGCGTTTTTTACGTTTACGTTTTCTTACGGCAACACGCTTTAAAGAAATTGTAGGACATTTGCGATTGCAATTAACCCTATTGTCATTAGAGCCGCTGCCGTAACGAATTGATTAATTGATACACGCGTACGGGGCCATCGGACGGAAAAAACTGCAGAGTCATTGCTTTCGTTTATTTTCTTTGTATTATCTCGTAAAGAAAGCTATGTAATTCATTTTCTGGCAAAAATTATCTCAACTTCCACTGAGATACGAGGAGCGCGCAATCGATATTTCAAAGATAATATTTTTCTCGACTTCTATTGCAAAATATTCTTTCAAAGAAATTTTTTTATTATCACAACAATGTGTCGTCACAACGATTATTTTTACAATAACTGTTTGTTGAATTATTTTAACTCCATTATCCGAAGTAACAAAAACTACGAGCCACGTGATTGGTATTATTATTATTATAATAATAAGTATTACTAATCCGTAAATTATATTCATTTATTATGATTTAATCATTTCGCAAGATTGCCTCGCACACTCAATGAATGTTCCTTCTTGTAAATAAATACACGAAATTTTTTTTTTTATTTGACGCACGACTATTCACGGCGAGTTTATTTCATACCTCATAAACTATTTAAAAAAGATATCTGCTGTTCTTCCGTTACTACTGCCATAACTATTTCTCAACGGCTTTAAAAAATATTATTACAAAAATATATACGATTCTTCCCCATTTGTTTGTATATCTTGATGAAAATAGTAAATAATCGGAGAAACGTTTATTATACGTAGAAACGAAGGGGAAGAGAAATATTTTCATACGCTCGCGCGCGCGCGTATAAATATATATATATAAACAAATACACATTATTGTGGGAGAGAGAAATATGAAATGATAATTATTGTGTTGGCGTTATCAGTTGTTTCAATTAATTAAATGCTCGGTACTTGACAGAATTATACGGGAAGAAAGAACAGAAAAAGAAAAATAAACTATCACTAGGCCGAGAAGAGAAAAAATTATGCAACATACGACGTGTCCCAGTTATACTCGTTATTCTTAAACTCAATAAAAACGTCGACGTGATGCCATATAACCAATAAATATACACACGTATACGTGTAGAGATGAGCGTGTATCTGCACGTCGATAAAACCGGTTTACCTATCGTGAAAATTTACTAAACTCGCATAAAACACGACCCGTTCTTATTGACGACTGATATTCGCTTTTTTAATAGCATTTAGCTTGGAGTTGGTGTGTTGGCGAGTAGAAAGAAGGGAGAGGGAGGGGGGGGGCAACGAGAGTACCGAGGCAAAGGGTTAGTCGACGGAGAAACGCCGAATCAATTATTTATACAATATTACAAGTGTGTAGCGTGTATAGTGGGTAGTATATCGGAAGGGGGCCATCGTCGATCATAAAAAGAGAATTATTAGATATTCCGCGTGGAAAGTGTACGTGCGCGCGCGCTGCATGTATTTGTGGTTCGCGTATATATGTCACTCCTTTATGCGCGAATTTCAACTTTGTCCAAAGTTTTCATCGCGATAGGGTTGACTGTTGGGGCTTAATCCAATCTTATCGGCCGTTATATAGTCAAAGTCGTATAATGAATCACGAGCGGTATAATAACGAAGGGATACAGATAACGCGATTCTGGTGTAAATACACGCGTATATACGTGTATACACAAGTATATTACAGCGGGCAGGCATACAAGCCCGAGAGCGTGTGCGTGTTATACGCAACGTGCGCAGGAGAGGAATCCATTGAAATAATTTTTCAATTGCCTCGTCGTTCTCGTCCCCTCTTGGCAAAAACTAATTACCGTTCTCTTGTAAGAAAGTATAGTTGTTCGTACACATGCATGCACTTAAAAATATGCGCACATTTCGCGATGAATCGTCCGCTAATACAACTTCCATTCGCCGAGGAAAGGAAATTAGTTTCAATTATCATCGAGTCAAGAATAATCGAAAACGAACCCGTAACGCGAGATTGAGAGCAGAAAGCAAAACGAGAATCAGTGCGCATGAGAAGGGGAGAAAGAAAAACCATGATATAGTGAGCGACGTCGACAGGAGGGAGGCACAGGGGTTGTCCAACAGAGACAGAGTAGTTCTTATTACATAAAAAGTATCCTGTACGCAATCGTAGCCGAGTGTTTATAAATAATACCGACGGTTTGCATTAACGTTTCTGCTGCTTGTGTTATTTGAAATAAGCGGGGGTGGCATTTCGTAAAATTCGTTATTTACTTTACTCTTGCTCAGCTTCTCAATTTTAAGATTAAAATAGTAATGTTCGTATAATTCAACTAATTAAGGATAGTGGATAGAGTTTTATTTGCACTGGAGCGGAGGGGAGAGAAGAAACTCGTAATTGAATTGCCTTATGAACTGTTGCTGAATATACAAAGTAAATAATCCATCCGAGAATTAACAAAAGACTTCCAATAAAAGCAAGTGATGAAAAAAGAAGGAGGGAAGAGCGAAAATAACTTGGAAAGAAACTGGAAAATAAGTGAATGGAGTAAAAGATAAAATCAGAAATAACCGAGAAATCGAGAAATAAAAGGAAAGCGAATAAAGCGCGATGTTATAAGTATAAAATATAAACAACCTATCGAATGAAGATAAATGTTGACGTATCTGGTATATAGTAAAAAGTAACAGAAAAATGATAAAATATAAATCCAGCAGAGCGTAATTTAAAGTTTTTCAGAATTAAAAATCTCAAAAGAGTTATTGAAATATAAAAAGGAGCGAGACAGCGTGAATTTATATTCCGAAGAATATTTTTAAATTGATAAAACGTCCGGGGATAAGATTATAATAAAAGCCCGGCCGTTGGAAATAAGAAATAAGAAATATAACATAATGTAATATAGTAAAATGTAATATAGTATAATATAATATAGTGTGAATATAAGTATAATACAATATAATATAATACAATATAATATTCGGGATCGATGGTTTAAAAATTCGCGATAGATGCACGAGTGTGTGGCTTGCAAAATTCTATAAATGGACTCATTGTTTGAAAAATAGAACGCGTATCGTTACATTCTATTCTTATTCATAAAGCGCGTTTATACACACATTGCGAAATATAAATAATAATTCCGCGAAATTTGCTTTATGAAATCGTATAACATTGTTTTGCAAGGTGCAAATAAAAATTAATTAGTCGGCATAATTTGAGTATTTATTTCAAAATATCTTATTAGCCTCGGATGTTTTCGAAAAGGAAGGACCCGACGTTTAGCCGAATGCTAATTTCATAGAATCAAACCTCCTCTTTTGCTGGCTACTACCAATAATCTTAAATCTAAATTATAAGCAATTTCTAGATATATACTGAAACTTGATGCCCCGCAACATAATAACATCGGGGAAAAAGAAAAATGACAGATATGAACAATAACACAACGAGACGAGAGAAAAAACGCTGGAAGGGATGAAGGAGAGAAGACGAATAACACAAGGGAACAGATGGTATTACCTGACCTGTTTTCCCCTCCTAGCTTATAGTTTTCGATGTCTCGCGCGCGCGCTCACGCATACGCTCGCAGCAGATCTAATAGATACCGAAAAAAGGAAGGGCCAGCTCTAACTTTCGGCAAGCGTGACCAGAAACCGGTTCCTTGCCCCTCCCCGACCCTTCGCGACTACAAGTGTCTCGCTCGTTCTATCTTCTTCGAGAAGTGAAAGGAGAAATACGTATGGGAGACGTCGGGAGGAACTTTTTTTCACCTTTTCAAGGGAGGCCTTTTAAAAAGTCTCCTTCCTAAAAATGAAGGAGGGTACGAAATCTACTGTACGTTGTAAGAATTCAGGGTAAGGATTTTCCCCTCCCCCTTCTCGTATTATGCTAATGAAACGCTACCTTTAAATGCCTATAAATATGATAATCTGCGCGCGCGCGAGTGGTTATTTTTCTCTTTCTCGTTCCTCCGAACGTCGCGCTGTTGCTGCTGCAATTTGCCCGACCGATTACGCGTCCAGAGTCCGAGGACCGCGTTGTTGCACGTCTTCGCCTTCGCCTTCGACTCGCCGAACTCATCTTACGCAATACGCGAGCGCGCGAATTGGGTTAAGGGGTGGGTTGGTTGGTTGGTTGCCGCTCGCTCGTGCTCGCCGGGGCGTATTGGAAAAAGCGTATCCGTGCGACCTCCATCGGCGTAATTCGAAACGACATGACCAATCCCTTCCGAGCAGATAAATATCGTAGGAGAGCCTTTTCCCCACTTTTTCCTCTTCTCGTTCGGGACTAGCGCTTAGACTACTTTGACGCGGTTATGATATTTTCCCTCGAGTACCGGGCTAACGTCGGCAACTCGTTTTTCGGGCATTTTGTTTATCATTTTTATTTACAGCTCCGGAGGCAGCAGCCGAGCGCCAGCATCTCCGGGGCGGAATTAGTGAGCATTTTTTTAAGTATACGTTTAGTTGGCTGGGAATATGTCGCTCGTTTTCTTAGATGTTAAATCTGATTACCTTTTTTCGGATTATGCCCCGTAAAAGCGTATAATAAACGCGACTGCCGAGTTCGATTTGGGAGTATTGACGAAGGAATCAACTCTAGGCGCCTTTTATTGGGGAATCTTGGCATTTGCATAACGAATCCAGATTTCGAATTCAGATTGCCGGATGTCGGAGCGCTATTGTTATTATTATTTAAGCGCGATTGATTAAAGCTTTTTATCGCTGCTTACATAGCAACGTGCAATTGCGATGGTTAGCATCGGCCATTAAGGTCAGCTCTGACGTACCGACTCAGAGCGGCATCTCAAAAAATGTCACAAGATTGATTATTCCTCCAAGAGGAGGAGGAGGTGTTCTCCTAGAGGCGATTTTTTTTTCGTCACCGGTGGCCTATGGAAACGAGTTTCCAAACATAATGAGCGAGGTTATGTGAATTTAGCTGAAAGCTAATGCGCTGCAGGTTTTTCTTTTTCGCGCGCATTATTTTTGCAGTGTTTTATGAAAGTGACTTATCGATGACGGCATTCGAAACGCGCGAGTGCAAATGGTAGAATAATGTCAAAGCTGACACATTTTCGTAACCGCATATAGCGGTTGGAGACGCATCGCCAGACGCGTTCTAAAAGCCTTTTATAAAAAAGAAAACGTCGTAAAACGAGAAAACCTACCGGCGCGCGCTAACGACGTCGCGATTTTCAATTTACTTTTAAAGTCCCCTTGCCTCCTCCTCCTCCTCGCTCCTGCTCTCCTACTCTCCTAGCATTTCATGGTCGTCCGGTGAATTGAAATTTATGATAAACCTTTATTTGGATGGGGGTCAGCCTTCTACATTCCGGAGTCCGAAAGGAACGCGAAAAGTGCCCGGGAAAGAGCGGAGAGCGACTAATTGAATCGCGAATAATAATCGTGCGAGGGATGGCTGCAGGAGAGATTACGTTTTCAACGGGAAAAAATTGTCTCGCACCGCCCGAGCAGCTCGCGCCTGATTGTAACGAAATTACAGAGCAAGGGAAATTCCGTAATTTCAATTTTCCTTCGGCTAAAGATCTTTGCTTCATGACTCGATCATTAACGACAAACGGAGATTTTCCTCCGCGACGAAGGCACGGAACTTTCACGATTATAAACACCTTCCTATTTTATATATTTCGTAGCTCCCTCCAGTCCCCACTTTTCTAACGTTATTAAGAGTCGGTCGTTGCATGTTAGTTGTCGCTGGTCAAGTCGTAACCCAAGTCGCGAAAGTTTCGACATGTGTAATTTAATTAGCCAGTCGCAGAGTAAGTCGCAGCAAACAGACGCGCGCGTAACGTCGAGTTCAGCTCGACTCCGGCGGCGAGTGAATTTCGCACGCGCGCGCGCGCGATTCCAGGAGAGGAGCCGACAAGAATTCGTCGCTCTTCTTCCTCCTTTCGTTTTTGCAACTGCGCTGCTGCGATAGAATTATGCAAACCTGAGACGAGAACCGCTGCGCCGGCCAAGATTTTTGACGTAACGAAGCCAGTAGCAATGGCAGCAACAATCGGAGTCTTCTTTTGCTGGAAGTGCACGGGGGGTAAGTCGCAAGTAAAGCGACACGCGTTTCGCAACAGATGACGAGTGATCGCATCCACACCAATGCGGCAAAAATTTGTACACCAATTACGGGAGGAATAACGAGGGATTTCGCAAGACAATGACGGCGCGCTCTCGATGATATTTCCGAACGGAATTGGACTGATTCCGTTTATTCGCGACTCGAGGGCTCGAGTATGCAAAATTGGGATAGATAAGCTGCTTAGATCCGACGCGAAATGATGCCGGGGACGTCGTCTACAATGGAATTTGGCTCTCCGGACGAGTGCAGGAGTTCGCTGCTCTGTGCGGCACACAATGTAATTGAATGCTTAATTCTAAAGACAAGATCTTGAATTAAATGATTAAACTCTCCCGAGTATTTAGGTCCTAATGGGCTATTTTTATACCGAATGGCTTTTCTCGATATAAAGCATTTTTACGTACGACCATAAAATTCTCATTACTATAAAAGGATTTTATAGAGGCGGTAAAATAAAAATTTTCAAAGCCTCTTATTTAGTCTAAAAACAATTTCTATATTAGGTTATTTCTTAACATTACTCAAACGTTTCAAAAGAGCTAATAAAATGTTTTTCCTTTGGCTCCGATACAACAACGTCCCGGCCGCTTGTAAATTATCCGCATAAACGTTGTAACGACAGCGACTCTCGCAATGACTGATAAATATTTATAAATTGCGCGTGGCCTTTTAAATAATCTTTAATAATTATATCCAGGAAAATTGGGAAAGCCGAGAAGGAATCGTACTGGAAAACGCACTGGAAAACGCACGAAACGGAGGAGATCGCGAAAGCCAAACGACCAGCGACACAATGCGCGTCGGACGAATTAAATTTCACGATTTTTTGCACTTGTACTTGCACTTTCCGGGGGTTGCGCGATTCGGATGCAGGACGC
The DNA here is from genome assembly GCA_018907185.1 of Platyscapa corneri. Lineage (NCBI taxonomy): Eukaryota > Metazoa > Arthropoda > Insecta > Hymenoptera > Agaonidae > Platyscapa > Platyscapa corneri. The sequence continues at coordinate 3,108,874 of JACCHW010000010.1, read as the reverse complement.
ACGGAAAAGTCGAATAATGAGGCAGAGTGAAACGGAAACCCTTCGGCGACGCCTCGATAGCTTTTTGAAATAGGCTCTTTTGCAACTTGTCGTCGACGCTGAAGGCGACTGGCACACGAGATTCGCGCACGCGAGATGAAAATTTTGAAAAACGTTTAACGGGGAGGGGCACTAACGAGGCCCGCCGCCCCCGCCGCCGAGTTACTAATCCCTCTGCGGAACTGCACCTGCACTAACACGCCGTTTTGAAGCTCAAAAATTTTGAAGCCCTTTTGTCACGGGTCCGTCCATAACACCACAATGTCTTTGATAAAACGCGATTTAAATCCTCAAACTTCCCTCTTAATAGGAATTAACTCGGCAAGTTTTAAAAAGTCTTGCCGTGAGCACTAAACTTTAAGCGTCCCTAGATTAAAGTTGCATCTGCCTGAAAATTATGCCGAATTTCATTGCGTTTAATAAGAATGCGAGCAGCGATGCGACGATTGGGGGGTACATGTGTCGTCGGGGTATATTGTTGTTTGCGAGCCGTCGGCAATTGCCTTTCGTTAAATTGCGATGGTAAAACGAGGCAATTTCAATAAATTACAAAGCTTTGATCATCTCGCGTGATTTAAGCGACATTATTATCTTGAAATTCCGCTAAGTAGTTTGCGCTTTCGACGGCCGTCGGCAAACAAGATGAAACGTCATTTCGAGTCCCAAAACGGAATTTAAGGCATAATCGTAAAACGGCACACTCGTGGAGTTCTTGTTTAAATAAAATGTAAATTTTTCGCGCCGTGGAGCGAAAAAGAGCAGCGGCCGCCGAATCCGAGAAATCCTGCAAGAGTTCTAAAACTGTCGGTAAAATCTTATAAATTAAAGGCTAAATCCTCGAATTTCAGGCTCGCGTCGCTTGACCGAGACGAATAGAGAAAAAGACGCGGGTAAAGAACGGGAACGGGACCACCACCAGTCGAAAGGGTGGGTCTCGAATGACGCTTTGGGCGAATGCAAAAAATCGCCAATCCCTTTCGCTCCTAATGTATCGGATCGTTTTAACGAGTCCAGACTCCGGACTCGAGACATAAGTTTTTGGTGAATCAACACTAACTCTCGCCGTCGTTCACACGACTCAGGGGAACGGGAACGGACCCGAACACTTTCCAGTACCAACGAGATGAATTTGTAAATTAATTTTAAATCCGGGATTTAGTCCGGAGACTGCTAGTAGAGTATTTTGCGAGAGCATCTGTTGGAAACTTGGTACCGTACAGCTCAGCTGGACTCGATCGCAGGACAATCGAGGAGTAAAAGCGCAAGATGTACGGGAGCGCCCGTAAACTCGGCGGGGGCCAGTGGCAGAGTCCCCGCAAGCTCCACCAGTCCGCTTCGAAATATATAAGCGAGAAAATAAAGAAAATAAAGGAAAACTGAGAGAAGTGACGACCTGCAGCGCAGGCTAGGAGTTTCGGAATTTTCCAAGTGCAGCCCGGTACCGCGAGATGGCGGCACGAGGTGCCTTCGGGTACGGCACGCGTGCTTAGCTGCGGGGGCCTCTCGTGGGCAGCGGCGGCACGCGCCGAGAGGACACGTTTTTTTGTTCTTTAGCACCGGCGCACGCGGACGGTGTCGAGGATGCCGTCGCCGTTATTGTGGGTGTTGCTGTTGGTGTTGGTGTCTGAGTGTCGGTGTAGGTGCTATGATGGGACTTACCGGCGCGGCGAGACGGTCGGTGAGAACGAAATCCAGTTTAACGCGATTTCTTTCCACTTTGCACGTGACGAAACAAGCGAACAAACACCTCGAGGCTCACTCCCTCCCTCTCGTTCTTGCTCCAGCTGGCGGCTCGCCCCACTTCTCTTTCTCTCTCGCTCTTTCTCTCTTTCTCTCTCGCTCTTTCGCTCTCTCTCTCTCTCGCTCTCTCGAACAACAAAAGCACAGTTTCGCTCGAAGCGCCGGCGCGCGCCCGGTATTCAACAAAACACACCACAAGTACGTTTTTCTTTGCTTCCTTGATTTCTTCCTTCCTTCCTGGCCTCCTCGAAAATTTTTTTTTTCTTTTTTTGAGCGAAGCTCGACGGAAGGATCGGGATCACTACTCGACTCTCGGATCGGACCGGAGAAAAGCACAAACTCACACGCGCGCAGTCCTTGCTTGGGGGCAGCTCCGCGCGTTATTGCTCCGGCACGGGACCGGCGACTACGACGACGACGACTGTTAAAACGTAACGCGCACTAGCGGCGCTCGACACGGAATGAACGAAGCATGGCCGCCGCGGGTCGGGGATCGGTGGTGGGGGTAAGGCGCGCGCCGGTCCGCCGCTGGGGGGAGGCGCGCCGCCGCCGCGGCCACTGGGGGGGCATGCCGCTCTTGAACGGGACGCGCGACCGTGGTGGGGGCGTCCAAGAAATCGCTGGGGTGGGGCCCGCGGCTCAGGGTGATGGTAAGGGAGACGCGCGGGGCGGAGGCGTTACCGGCGGGAGAGGGAGGACTAACAGTCTGTCGAGAGCAAAGGGACTTTGGCTTGTCACAAAGAGCCTGTTTTCCACTTCTTTCGCCGAGATATGGACTCGGATCGTAAACTAAACAGGACCCGCTGGTGGGGGGAGAGCCATCCACTTGGCGCGCGCGCGTTCTCTCTCTCTCTCTCTGCTCTCTTAGGCTAACGATGTAATTTTCTGATATATAGAAAAGTCGGCCCGAGCGAGTTACTCTCCTTTCGAGCCGATCCTCGTCCTCCTTTTCTCGATTGGCCCCCGTTACTTCCTTCTTCGTTCTTTCTCCTCCTCTTCTTCTTCATCATCTTGCGCCTGTTCCAGTCGGTCGGTCGGACGCTCGCAGCTGAGCCGAGCCGCCGTTGCCGCCGCCGCGTGCGTTATGAAATGCGAAATTTGAGCCCGAATCCCCCGGCGTGTCGTAACGCCGCGTGTTTGCGATTGCACGATGGATTTATGTCAGCTTATAATTTAACCTTGTAATTATGGACATCGCGGACTATTATCGTTGCGTGCAGCACAGGTGTTAAGTCGCGGCGTCTTTTTGTCCACGGGTGCGGGTGTGGGGGCCACGAGCCGATCGACGATTACCCTCTCCGGGACTTCGTTCCTTATTGGGTCGCGATGAAAAGGCCCCTTTTCGATGATATTTTTCCCGATCGAGTGGTGACCCGCCCCCGCCTTTCCCCCGTCCCGTCCAGCTCGATTCTCGGTAATTGCGAATTGTGTTTAGATGCAATTGCCTGTCGGCAAACGCCATGGCGTCGCTCGGACCTCCTATTTTCTCTCGCTTTTCACTCGAATCAGCCGAATTCCCGACGGGACGATAATATTTTAACAATTTAACAACGCTCCCTTCCCCTACTCGGTGGGGCTTTCCCCGGCAGTCCTGCTGCTTAAAATATCGATTTGGCTTCTTTTTTCGACCAATGAAGTCCCCGTCAATTTCACGGTCCATTCGAATATCTTGATTCCATCGAAATCCGCCCGTAATGAGTTTAAAAATTATTACGAAAGAGCCAAGAATAGAAATGTCTTTTCGATTCTAGCCAACCTTTCGCTCCTCAATGCCTTGGCAAGGTCAATTTTTCTGAAAGCTATCGACTTTTCCGTAAAAAAACTTCTCCGAGTAATATTAAATATTACATTATTCGGTCTGTCCCGAGGCAAATACACGGAGTTTTTCTAATAATCGAATTCCTAATAATAATTTGTGTCGCCTGCTTTGACGTTTAGGCGCTTTCATTTTGATATTTAATTTCTAATTGTCGCGAAAGAAACCGTACACCTATCGATGCCTCGACATTTACATAACAATGACGTTATTATTACAAGTGAGGCTGAAAATCTAATTTTAAGTGTCTAATATGAGTTTATTTGAAATTGTAACAATGTTCATTGTTCAAGTGCATTTAAATTGCAGACGTTGCATAATATATTGCATTGTTTCTTCGAGTTTATTGTAACTAGTTTTATTCGTAGCTCTTGTGTAAATAAAAAATTTCCTTAAGTGCATCTGAAAAAGATTGGATGTATTTTTACTTAACGAAGCCGAACGTAAAATGAAACGAGTAGATAAAACAGTAAAATGCACAATCATTATAAAACGTTACATATTTTAGTTCTATTATTTATATATACGCGTACGCAATTCGAAATACATTTTTTATTAAAGAAGAAAAAACGAAATAAGAATAGCATCGACGAAATTTACATAAGCCCGAGTCAATATAAATGTTAAACAAGTATTTATAAATTACGTATTTATATTGGCCGGAATATTATGTTTCAAATTTATTTAGAAAAATATCCAGTTATTAAAAATTTCTTATTAAAATAAATTTACGTTTCATTTTTAGAGATTTTTTTGTACGTATATACATATTGAAACAGTGTATATACGCACATCTATACATACATTTACGTATATGTGCATAAGAGAAACTGAAGTGCCCGTACAATTCATGCCCTCATATATAAACCACTTTAAAATGAAATATCATTCTAGAAAAGGATGAATTTTCAATTTTTATACTGATTTGACACTTTTAATTCACCGTGAATTTTTAAAAACATTTATTCCAAGAATGGTAAGGACTCGCCGTTCGATATTTAATTTATTATAAATAAAAAATGTAAAATAACAATAATCCACTGGAGTTAGTTGCGGGAATTTTTTAAATCTATAAAAAATGATTGCAGCATTATTAAGTTGAATGAGTACAAAAGAAGATTTTATTTATAGAAATATAATTAAGTATAAATATAAACTATATTCATTCATTATATGTCGGTAATCGATAAAAATAGCCGCATTCAAGCAGATGAAAAAGTAATCCTTATATTTATATAAACTATTTTGGGTCGTTCTTTTTATACGTAATTACCTGTCATTCAAACTATTTCTTTTATATAATTAAAGTAAATAACGTATAATTGAGTAGAAATTTTATTAAGACCATAATTACTTTTAAGTTTTTAATTACACGCAAAAAGTTGAAAAAGCACTTTAAAACTTATTAGATTTATGTTCCCGTGTTTTCTAAAAATAAAGTTTAGTAATAATTTTAGTCTTGCCGTAAAAAATGTAAGAATTTTATTTGTCGATATAAAAGTAATAAGTTAATGTAAGACCATGATTTAGCGATTATATTTGTAATATCTTTATTATTATACTTATAATATCGGAGTTTTAAATATCGTATTATCTTTTTTCAGCAAAAGAAGAATAAGGAATTATATTACTTTAAAAACAAATAGCTAATAAAATCTTTGATTTAATATTCAAGCGTCGATATTTATTTATAAAACAATACTCGTAATAAATTTTTTACGCGATAAACAGACACACGGGAATAACAACGATTGAACAATTTCGAATTTGTTTTTAATCGGTCTGGAAAAAGTCAAAGGAGAAAACGTTAATAAAATTAAAATGAAGTGGTATATCTTGAATAATGGGAAGACAAAGCCGTAAGATTCACAGATGCAAAATAACCTCACATCTAAGAGTTCAAAATACTTTTTTATCTAGACGTAGATAACGTCTTTTCAAAGTACTGAAAGATTGAGAATAGAGAAAATACAGTTTATCAACTCTCCTCTCTGTGTTTCTCGACCCACTCTCTTTCTCTCGCACACTTGCGCGCGCGCGCGCGCGCTCACATACGAACACGTACGCTCGCTTGTTTTCTTCCTTTGCTTAGGAATAACAAAAGAGCGACTGAAATTACAAAATTTCATGGTCTTGTAAAGAGAATGACTGAGTTTGGAACATGAGGCAAAATCAAATAGTTTACTCGTGTTTAAATTACCTTGAGTTTAAAATAAAAATGAGTTCATAGATCAATTAAAGCGTGTTTTCCGTTTTTTAAAATAAATATACCGTACGCTTACATTTTAAACTAATATTCTCACGATGCTATTAATGTACATTTCTTAAAAATTCGTAATCGCTTGAAAAAACAGAGGCAGGGAGAGGGAGAGAAGGAGAGAAACGAAAGAGCGAGAGAGATATTTATAAAATAATTATTCATGCCGAAAAAGAAGATATTTACATTGAGAAAAATACTTTATTTGCAACGTGTACAGTTTTTCCATAAAAAAGTTTACACTGATAATTAAAAAGTTAAAAAATAAAATGTCAGGTCCCCGCACAATGAAAAGGTAATTAGACTTTCTTCTACAATTTCAGTTTAATTTCCTTTCATTCCCATAGTTTCATAAAAAAGTACCGCACAGCATCCTTCTTCAGATGTTACTATAATACAACGTCCTTACGTTAAATTACGACGAATAATTTGACTGTAGTGCAGTGAACTGATTGCCGTGAAAATTATAATTTATTATAAATTACGTATCATTTATCCGTTATTACGAAGCACTTGGAAATTTTGTACTGAAAACGCGTTACGTGCTTCCATGAATTAGTAAGGGAATTATGAGCGTCAAGTGGGATCGAGAAATAAATAATAAAGTCAAAGTCAATCGTCCAGCCGAAAGAAGACAATTGCTGCGCTGCTCTGCGCTGCTCTGCACTGTTCATTAGAACTAATTAATGCGCCGTCGAATATAAAGCTTATTCTGCAATAGTAAATATTCATTCCAATGTTGGACATTTATTAAACATTATTCCGAGTATTTATAAACATCCAAAAAATCGCATAAGACCGTTAGCGAACAACAACTTGCCGGGCAACTCCTTTTTTATTTTTTACATTTATTTCCTTTCTTTATTCGCCCGATTCCTCATTAATTGCACTATTAAACATAATAATGATAACAGCAACAACAACAACAACAACAAGCTTTTCCGATAAAATTTAATTCTCCCGACGCCCGTCGCGAGCATTAAATGACTTTCAAAAGGTTCATTTTTTTTTTCTCTTCTTCAACAATGGAAGAGTACATACCAGCACCGGATTTATTACACACACGGGCGCACACACGTTGCCCAGCATTATTGAGACAACGTTATCAATTTGAAAACGTTGCACCCATCATCTATCTCGGGGAAAAACTGGATAGCAGTAAAAGAAAGTTTCCAAGATCAGTTGATAGAAATACATTTTAAGTAAAAACGTATTCGAATAAACTACTTTTATAGGGTTTGTGTGTGTGCATGCAGGCGCGCGCGCGAGCGCACGTGTATGTTAACTTTCAGATCTCAAGAATAGATGAACCCGTTTCTATCTATTCTGGTTTATTTTTTCTTTTTTCTTTTTTCTTTTTGTAATGCTTTCATTGTTTCAACCAGATTTTTCGATCTTCCGAGTGTTCTTTTTCAATTCTTTTAGAATGAAAATCTTAAAATTAATCAAAAGAGTTCTTTTTGCATTATTCATTTCCACAGAATGTTTTAAACATTTCCTATCGTTACCGCGCTATTACGTAGAAAAAACTTCACGTTTACAATGAAAAAAAAAACAGCAACAAAATATGTGTACATTTGTGTACGTACATTTTCAAGTTTATCAAACTTAAGAAAGAGAAATTAAAGATCATTGTTAGAAGCAATGGTAATTAAATATGCATTCGAGTTTACGTAAGTCATTGCAGTAAGTAGTGGAGAGAAATTTTTAAAAGAAATAGAATTAATTGGTGGCGAGATAACGAGAACAAATTAGAACAACTCATTTGAAGTGCCGTATAGTTATAGAATTTTTTTATCTGCTGATCAAGGCTTCAACGCTCGTTCGGTTTATAAGCGTTAAAAATAATTAACCTTATATATTTTTGAATTATTCAATTGCATTGAAACGTAGTATAGTCGTAGTGCTCAGCGCACAAACTACTGCGCATTCGTTTCTGTAATTTTGACATTTTCAAATATACTATTTTTAAAGAAGAATTTTCATTTAATTTCAAGTTTACGGGGCATTTATTTCGTATCTATCTAATGTTCGACCGAACTGTGAACATAACCGGTTTTACATTTTTCGAACTATTTGAGATTGTAATTTTGAAAATTATTTCGTGAGCCTTATATTATTAGAAAGTGTCTGCAGGAATTTCCATTGAATTTAATATAATATATTAATTTTCATTTCGATAAATTTTATCCTACAATTTCTCAGATATTTGTGATTATCTATTTTTTACATTTATATTTGAATTCTTGCTGTATTTTGAAATAAAACTGAAAAAGTATTCGGAGGTCAAATTATTGTTTTAAAGTAAGACGTGTAGTCGGGGAAACTAAGGATCAATACATTAGCATTAATGTTTAAGTTTTAAAATAATTCAATTAAATACAAAAAAGCCTTGTGTATAAATTAGTATAAAATTTGCGTAAATAGAGAAAAAATTACGACGTACATGAATTTCATAATAATTTCAAAACAACTTTAAAAATTTAACAATTTAATATTAAATTGTTTTTCTCATACAGTCGAGTGTATTGACAAGAGAAAGCAGTTAATTAAAATAAAGATAAAGAGAGGGAGAGGGAGTGGGAGTGGGAAAGAACGGGAGAAAAAGAGAGTGTGAGGAAGGAGCGAGAGAGGGGGAACGAAAAAGAGAGAGCGAGAGATCTTTATAAAAGAAGAAAAATGCATATTTCTTGAAATTCTCGAGTATACGTGCATACACACACACACACATGTGCAAAGGGGAATGTCTTATCGAGCGACTGTAACAGCCTCTGTAAGGAAGAACTCAGGCACGACTCTCAAAATCGAATCCTAACAAACTCTCTCTCTCTCTCTCCTCTCTCTCGCTCGCTCCCTCTCTCTCTCCCTCTCTCTCGCTGGTTCGTATGAGTATGTATATATACATAGGCCTGCGCGCGCGTGTACATACACACAAGCGCATACGTAGATACAACACTCCGTGTAGTGCCCTGTACACGTATTCTCGGTTAAGCAAACATTACAGCGAGAACAAATACACATATACAAAGTCCTCGCTCACAATGCTACAATTACTCGACGCATACACTTACATAACTCCTAGTACATACGTGAACAAGAAAGTTGGAGGAAGAGTAAGTGACTTACTGAAGATAGGAAAAGCAAGTGAAATAGCACAAGAGAGAAAAAGTATATAGACATATGTATGTATGTATGTATGTATGTATATGTATATATTATATATATAGCGACAAAGAAAATCAAAAAGATAGATGGATTGATGGTTGGATGGATGGAGGCAACTATTGAAATAGTGAGAGAGATAATGAAAAAGATATATAAATATATGAATGTATGCATATACATATGTAGCGAGCACGCGCGCCCGCTCGCACCCACGGGAACAGAGAGAGAGAGAGAGAGAGAGAGAGAGAGAGAGAGTCAGCGTTTGGATATTTAAAAGGTACAGGGGGAAAAACCTTAGAGTGGGGATGATGCTAACGCGGAAAGGAACAAAGTAGGGGAAATAGAGGGGCGGGAGGGACAGAGTCTCGCGTTATTACGTTTCTATGGAGATATCGCGGAGGGGCTTTAATTTCAGAAGTATTCAAATTTATTTAAATCCAATTTCCTGCAGAGTTTCATATTAAATCCGTTGTGTAGTCTTGGCTTGTTTCCTCTCTCCTGCAACCCCCCCTCTCTCTCTCTCTCTCTCTCTTTCTTATTTATATATAATATGCGAGAGCGTGTGCATAGGTGTGCACCCGCCCGGCCGCGTTCACACACGCACGTCCTCGTATATTCCTCTTCGTCTCTATCGCCGTATTTTATTCTTCAGAAAGTACACTATATGTAATATATACTCGCTGTGTTCTTTCGTTTTCTTTTCATTTCCTCGCGAGTTTATCAAGTTTCCGTTTAATACATGTTCCTCCCACAAGCGGCTGCATAACGCGCTTGAGCTTTCTCTCCTTCTCCGCGCAGTCCGCGCATCTCCGGCTCTTTCCACTTCTTTTCTCGATCCCAGAATCAATCGGGGATGTTGTAATCGACGTGAAATTGCAATTAATAGAAAATGAATGGCAATTATTCGAGCTCGAACTTTTTAATCCCGAAGCTAAGTGCGCTACACTTACCGCGGGAGTAGTACGGCACATATTTTGAGAGAGAGAGCGTGAGTGTGCGTTTGCGTGTCAGTCAGTCGAAACCGGATAACGTCTTATATCATTGAGCAGCTCGAAAACTCCATATTATTTATTCCCGGCTTTTCTCTTATTTAACGAACAGATTTTAATAGCCCAGCAATAATCAATTACCGAAGCAGCAGATTACAGAACAACAGCAACTTTTTAATCCAATTCCTTCTGTCTAAGCCAGCGTTTTATCTTCATTTTTTGTCCGCTCTTTACAGTTATACAGTTATAAGCTCGAAAACAGTCGTAAAGTTTTTTTTGAATTAGTATCCTCGTAAATTTTATATCATTATTATACTATTCGCTTAACCGTTGCTAAAATTATGTTAAAATTATACGATGCCTTTATTATGATTATTTTTAGTTAGCATATTATTTATCCCGGCGTGCTACATAATATTGTATTATTTATTTTCTACTCCATTGGAAGTTTTTCGCCCGAGCTCTATAATTTTTCAATTTTATATATATATACATATATATATTTTTAAAGTCGGTAGCGCGCGTTTTATTTATAAAATCATTATATTATTAAAGTTTTGAAGATTACCAACTATTGGATGCATGCAAAGTTCAGCCTCGGTTAACCGGAACAAATATAATTTAAAATCGAATCAACTTTTGCCGATGTGCGTTGGAAAATTTCGAGTACGCGACTTGTTTAATATTACGTATATATTTTCTCGCTGTATATTTATAATTTTTTCGAGTGTTTATAATACGTGCTTGGCTGTGTTATTCGGACTCGTCTCTCTACGATTTATTTAGTCCAGATAAAAAAATATCGAGTGAAATGTTTAAAGCTAGAAGGTCGTAAACAATCGTAAAACCTTTTCAAGAGTCTAACGCAGTCTTATAATTCCAAAATAGTTTCCTCTTAATCTGTAGGAGATAATGGCTAGTACTTTTGAAGGCGCAATCGCTCGCTCGACTTTTTTCCTCCTAAATACATAATCAAACACAGTGCGTTATTGTTTAATTATTATTACGTACACGAGCTCTCAAAGATTCCTGTCAAATCTACATCTAATTGCTTTTAATTGAAAAAAATACTTCATTTGTATTTGGACGCTGATGTATTGATTTGCTACAAACTCTACTTTTTTAAAACGCACGGTCATATTGCAAAGAATTACGATGCCGTCGAGCACTTTTACAAAGTTTTGTAGACTTCATTTTCTTTTCCATTTTTACCATTGATATGGTAAAATTATGAAATTAAGCTTCGTATTTCAAAATGGTGTCATAACATATAGACGACGTTGCTTAAAACTTTGTTTGAGATTCTCTCGGAAATATTTCTAAATACATTTTATTCCGAAACTTTTAAAAGGATTATTCTATCGACCCACTAATTTTTTTTTTTTTTTTTTAAACGATCAATAACTTATTTAAATGTGTCGAAGATAAAACATTTCTGAAAATATTCTGAAAATTAATATTATGTAATAAAAGAAATGAAAACTATAAAAATACGTATGATATTTTTTAAATTAAATTTCGCTGCAATACTAATTTTTTTAATATTACGTTTGTAAAAAAATAAGCTGGAATTTTTCATTTAATTTTCAGATTTATTATATTGTATATTTTCATATTATGTATCTCTATTTAAAAAGTAATATGTATTGGCCTCGTGTTTGGGTACACATTGCAGTATAAATTTGTTATGTGAAAGGACAATTCTTTTCAGTTCGAATAATATACGCAACGACTATTTTATTCGTATTTTTAATTATTCTTTAGAATTTATTTTAAAATCACATACTTAATTAAATGAAATTAAATGATATCTATAAAATATTATTAGTTTTATTCATTGAATATGTTTATTCGGGATGGCTTTGCATTTAATGATTAAAACGTAAATCATAATTATTTAATGGGATAAATTTTTTAATAAAACTCTAGTTATTTATGAAAAATTTTCCAGCAACGATTAACTATATTCAAATACAGTACATTTATATACAACTTTCTCGTTTCTATTTTTTTACCACTCGAAAAAAAAACAAGTCATTACTATAAAATATACTTAGAAACAGCTATATTTTATAACGATAAACGAAATAACGAAGGATTTAAAAGCACATTTACAGTCGAATTTTACAGTCGAATAAAAAATAAAAAATAAGGAATAAGAAATAAAAAATTTCTTGTTAATCAAATTGTGCGTATTTAGTGACGATTGAGCCGATGCACCTGCAATTCGTTAAAGGGTCAAATCGTGGAAACTAATCCATTGGGACGGATAAAACGGAAAAGTAAAATATTATTTATTTGTCGATTGAAAAACAATAAGGCGAATAGAATGATAGATCGATAATTTTGTTAACGCGAAATTCCTGCCACACTTCGGGCCTAATTTGATATTCGGTCAGAATATTAAAACACATGTCGAGAAGATAACAATGCAGGCAGTCGCTTGACTTTTTCATTACATTGTCTATTAAATTATTATAAAAAGTATGCAAATGCGAATACAAGGAAAAAATAACAAAGAAAGTTTATTTCGCATATATTTTAAGATATCTTATTACTTATAATAAAATTCACTTGAGTTAACATAAAAATTTTATTGAATACTGAATCAGTAAATTTACTCTTGAGCTACAAATAAAGTAATCTCTATTCATATTCATTTTAAGCAAGAAGCTTTTACTTTGAAGAGTATTTGATTGAATAAGTAATTTAAACGAAATTTGCTTTAAGTATTTCTTATCTTTAAATTTCTTCTTTGTATTTGAATATTAGAAATTTATTGAATAATTTTATATTTTCCATCAAGTTTTATATTAGCAAAAATGTTACTTTATAATTTAGTACACACTGGCTCGGAATTATATTAAATTTTTAATTTAAAAAGATATTTGCAGAGAAAATTAAAAATTTAAATACGTATTATATGAATTTTAAATATTATACGACTTAAATTTTATAGTGTAATTATTATACATATATATCTTTAATGTATTCGAATAACTTTTTCGAAATTTATAAATAATTACCATTTTTAAACAGTTAATTATTATTATCTATAATTTATCGGTTCAAATTTATTAACTAGAGGTACATAAAATTTTTGCTGATACTTTATGTAAACTCGGTTATTGACTTTAATATTTTATAATGTATGTTGGAAATAAATGACATATTATTTTATTTTATTGTTACTCCTATAATATATTGTTTCGCATTAATATTTATCAATTGGCCGAGGCACAAATTAAATCTAAATTATTGAAAACTAATTACATTGATATACGTAACAGTTTTATCAGCTCGTATAAAATTATATACTTTTACAGACTTCACCTGAATAATTTCTGTTATAGAATAGCCGTAGCATAAAATCAATATTGATTTTTTGAGCAATATTCTTTGAATTAGTGAAATTAAAATTATACGCACGATTTAATACAATTAATTAATAAATATTATTTTCACGTGGACTCCGAAATACAAGGCAGTCGTTGAAATAAAGTTTTTTAATAAAAGTACATAACGAACGAGCAATAAAAGGTACTTGGGATAGTCCACCTCGAGGAATAAACAATTTTCAATAATTTAAATAAATTTCAATTAATTATGATAATCCGAAATTGAAAAAAATTATTTTAATTTAATTAATTTTGAAAATAAATTAGCCTTGAGATACGGCGATCGATACGCATACGTGCCCCCGTACGTGTGCGCGCGTGCGCGCCTTCACACAGCCGCGGTGGCACACGCGCGCGCGCACGCACACACACACACACACACACACAAGCCAAGGCACGTGTATTCCAACGAGCGACCGTAGGAGCAAACACACATTTATTTCTAAAAAAAGTATATTATTTCTCGATGACGAATCCTGCGAGTCTTAAAACACGTTTATATAAACGCCTTTTTTCTTCATGATTATAAAATTCGTGGTTATAAAATTATTATTCTTCATTGTACAAATAATATGTATCCACCAATGAAAATGAAATACGTTTAAGAGACAGTTAAGTAAGCCATTGTTCTTTTTTAGACAAGGAAAACATTATTCTAATACAAATTCTTGGGCTCTTAGTCATTTTTCTTATTTCACGACGTTACACGTCTAGCGTTGCCTCATCACTTGGACGTCGAAAATTTTTTCTAATAAAAAATTTAATATAAGCAATATTGTGTTTCAATTTTATCAGTTATATAATCAACAAACATTAACTTTCTAAATAAACATTTTGTTATGGATGTGCTAAGAATACCAATGTATTATTAAGGTTTCAAATAATTTACATATACTATGTGTGTCATGCTTTACATATGCAAACGACGTTATTTTGAATACTAACTTTATTTAAAATATGGAAGCATGAAATTATTATTTAAAAACCTTTTCGTGCAGTTCGAAATTTACAAAAAATAAAGAAAAAGAAGAGGAGAAAAAACTCCGGCAGAGGTGCATTGTGTTTAATACGTATTCAATTAAGATCCCGTAAGAGGCAACACTTTAATTAGAAATTGCGAAAATGCGATTTTCAACTTTGTTATTTTTATAAATTATTCAACGATTCGCTTATAGAAATATGTTGGACAAACCCACGTATCGAATTAAGGCTATTTGCAATAATAAATTAAGCGTCGAAACTATTTGATTAGCGCGAGCAAACAGAGAATTGAATGCGATTAAAAGGAATTAGTTGACATAATATGGGCTTGCGATAATTCGTAACATCAGAATATTTGGAAATTTTGAAAGCAGTATTTATGCAATACAGCTGCGGCTCTGATAAGATTATGTCTCGGAGCTCGCGGACCGTTTATTCGAGAAAGAAAAAACTCAAACTTTCGGTAATTCGGCCGATGCATCCGTTTGGTTGGCGCGACTTATTGAAAATCGTGGAAAAGTCTCACTTGTCCGAGCGATCAATCGTAAATCCCGCGTGCGCAAATCGTGCAATAATAATAAACCAAACTGACGCTTATTCCTCGGACCGGCTTTCTTATTCGACGCGACGCGTTTCGAGTCTCATTCTTTTCAAAGAAGCTTTTGTCAGATTTGCTCCTCTGCATTTTTACAGGCAACTCTATTTTCCTATCTATTTATAGCTCCTCTTCTTCGTATTAAAAATTCCGCGAAATATTATTAAGAGACTCGATCCGTGAAATGAAAATTTATTTAATTAAGCTCATCTCGGTCAAAGTAATCTCCGGATGAAGCACATTTGTGCCAATGTTCTTTCCGTTTTTCGGAATTTTCCCCCGATCAGCCTTCCATCGCGGCTTCGTATTCGTTCGGCGATTTTCATTTTTTTTTTTATTCTTTTCTCTATGTATTTCACCGAGTGCCTGCGACACTCGAAAATGGTTGTTCCTCCGCGACTTTCCTCGGCCTCGGAAATGGAAAAAAGCCACACGTGCAACTGTCTAATGGGAGTTTTATGGCCGATGGGGTTAGATACTTCACGCGAGTATTCACGTATGATCTTATCGGGCTGCAGTTTCTACAAATTATTCTTACCCACTCCCTTCATGAAGCTTTTCGATAATTACTCAGATGCAGTCGATTAAAGTCGCCCGGATAATATTCTTCATCACACGGAGGCTATCGCGATGAAAAAGTTGTGCAACAATGATTGACGAAGTAGCGATAATTGTCGCTAATTGGCAGTTCCTTTTACGCAACGCTTGGCGTTTAAGCCGGGGAAAGAGTTTCAACTATTCGCAGGAGAAAGATTCGACGAAATAAATCTGTCGCTTGACAAATGGCGCACTTCGGACTCGACTTCCGCGGAGTCGAAGCCGAAAATTCTTTCATCTTCGAGGCGCGACTCTGGCGCGAACGAGGACGTTTTTTCCTTTGTGTACACTCGCATTTGCAAGATTAATGAGACAAATGTGGTTAGCTCCGAGCTCAAATTGTCAAATAATCGCACGAAACAAATTTATTAAAGCGCGCATTAATTAAATAATTTACGAGCGTAATAAGTTTATTTTAATTAAGGTTGAACTTTGTTTACTCGGCAGATTAAGTTTATGTTTCCTAATGATATGGAAATATTTAGATTTCTTCGTTTCAAATTGGTATTTGCTAATCGCGAGGAGAGATTTAACGAAATTAAAGTCGAGCTAATAACTTTTCCGAGCGTTGAAAAAACGGAGCGCTTTTTTCATTTCGCGCAAATATTTTTATATTTTCAGCGCTTGTCTCTAGAATCGCGCGATTACACCTCGGGAAAACCGAGGCTGCCTAGCTTTGCTCGCGGCGTAGCTGCCGCTGTTTGCTCTCCATTAAAAACCTTTTAAAGCGTAGACTCGAAGCAGCTAACCGAAGTTAGCCAGCGAAAGCGAGTGCGCGTATCTTTGCATCGGCGGCACATCAGGCGATTAACGTTCGGCTACTTTGCAGCGGCTCCTCGTCATCCGCGATCACCGGCTCCTTACCGCTCGTTTCTGCCCAAAAGCTGCAAAGTGCGAGGCGTCTAATGTCCGCCCCCACCCGGCCACGGGCCCCAATAAACTCGGCAAACCCCGATAAATTCCGGCTGATCAGAGGTAGAAGGGAAAATCTTCCACCGACCCGGACCTCCGCAACGCGTCCCGGGCCAGGCAGACGCGCAGAGGAGCTCGTGCCTCGGCGAGAGTTGGAAAATCAAAAGCCGATTTGGCGATTAGAGCGAGAGGAGCCAAAGCGTGTTCGACACTGTTTATCGATGCGCATGTGTGTGCTCGCACGCGGGTGATCCTCTCTCTCTCCCACGTCTGGCCCTCGAGCCGCTATCGTCGGCCTAAGACAACCATCGATTTTTCCAAAACTGGGTTAGCACTTGCAAATTTTTCTCGCACTTTCCACGGCTGCGATTAGAAATTATTTGGTAATACGCGCTTGCACGGACCCCGACTCGTTCTCGAGGCGTTAAATTTTATCCGCCGGAACTTCCTAATTGGGCCCTTTAATTTTATCTTGCGTTGCGCGCGAATTTACCTTTTTCATTAATAAGTAAAATAAGCGAACTTGAGATGAAAATTGCTGATTACACGTCTATGCGATGAAACGCCAGAAAATGTCTTTGCTTTTTATTGCCTCGTGACTGCGAAATGCGATTACGATTATGATTCTCCCTCCTGTGCGAAAGAGAGACAGATGGAGAGGAAGGACTTTGTTTAAAAAACAGTTCAACTTGGCTAATTTTAAAACGGATAAAATTTGAGTTTTATTCCGATAACCGGGAAATTTACGATGTTCCCGATAAACGCGGAATACGAAACAAACATATTTCTATTCTAAAAATTTGCAGAAGGAAAATCAAGAATTCGAATCGGAAGTTTAGCATTATAAATTATAATCTATCGCGCGTTTAACGAATTTACGAAACTTTCTTCCAGACTATAATACTCGTATGAAAAGCTTTTGAGAATTCAATTTTAAAAATACCCTCGCACAGAAGTTTTCTTTGAGGAACATCCAAATCTAGAGACCCACATGGTAAAAACCTGACAACTTGTGAAACAATTTCAACTTTCCCGGACCTCGTATTTTAAAATCCTTCCTCGGTACACTCTTCTGGAAAAACTGGAAATAGTTTACGGACTGTATTTGTTTGTCTTTGGGCACGCGGACGGGGAGGAGGGGCTTTCGGCAGCTCCAACTCGTTTCCGAAAACAATCGCAGCTGCACACGCGCACTCGACTTGGAAAACTCGAGCGAACTGATGGTAATAAAAGGCGATGCGTCCAACGGCCTAATTGGCGCGCGGAGTTTCAATCGAGTGCAGCTCGCGGCTATCAGGACGACTCCCGGGGAATTCTAAAGACGCGCGAAAACAGCCACGGACACGCTCGACCGAAATATTCCCGAGCGATGCCTCTAAGAGGATTATTCGTCGGGACTGGATTGCAGAGGGAATCGATCCGTGCGTCCCCAGAAGCCGCCAAGCGCTCCTCCAACGGGCCGGGGACGGGAAACACGCGCGGAACAGCTGTTGCGTCACCCGAGGAGGTTCCCGCGAGAGTCAATGGACTTCCGTCCGCGTCGAGCCCCTGACGCCTAGAGCCGAGCGACCAAGGCGATGCTCCCGCCGCTAAGGTCAATGTTTATCGGCTGCGGGGATGACGACCCGAGCAACACCTACGGGCTTATTTACGTCAACGCCGGCGATTCTTTAAACGTCGTTGCCGTCGCGAGTAAAGTCACAAGCACTTCGGTCTTTCAAGACGCTCGACGACGACTCGACGAGCCTCGACTCAGTTCGGGCTCCTTTTCCAAATGCGATCGAAATTCCTTCGCAGGAGAAGCAAATGGAATGTTAGATGTTGGCCGCTACTTTATTCCGGAATTAAGCTCGAAATTTGAGGCGACTTTTCCGATTTCCGATCGGCGCGTTCAATTTCAAAGTTCGCTAATAAGTTAGGAGGCGATAAGTGCGAAATAAGTCGCAAGCCGATTAAATTAATTAAAGTCCTGTAAATCATTTATTCGCGCGTTAAAATATCTCGCGGAATCTTCCTCGAGAGCGACAATTTTTTTAACGTCCATTTTTACGAGCTGCATCGTTCAATGAATCGACCGTTTTACTTTTTTCCTATCGAGTCCGCACCGCTCGAGAGCTTAGCTTTTTATCGCTCGCATTTTATCGCTTACATTTCAAAATAAAAAAGAAAATAATAGACGGCGTTTAGTTCTGATATTGTAATCAGCAGAATTCGCGCCAGGAGTGCAAGAAGTCAGTATATTATGTCATTCGCGCGCATAATAAGAATTACGAAGTTATTGTAGATTATGGTGGCGACGCAGGTTACCCGAGCACTTCTCGGTCTCGGCGTGGCTGGGGGCACAACTCGATTGCGGGCCCATTTTCAACGTCAACCAACGACAATTACGGTTTTGAACCAAGCTGACGTCCGACCGCGAATGAAAAGTGTCGGTTCGTTCGCAATTTCAAGCTCTGAATTATCGCGGAAGACGCGCGACGACAACTTTGCAAACGCCCCTACGCACCGGCTACTTTTCATTTTCCATTTTCCCTTTTCCGCGTATTTGCATTGTCCCGCGCACAACCTCGGAATTGCTTAATTGCCGCGCACCTTAATCGTGCGCGTTAATCAAAGTTCAGCACTCGGAGTTTTATCATTTTCGAGAAAACACTCGTGGAAGAGGCTCCGGGCAGAAATTATATTTATTAGTAGAGATCAGCGTCTCGAGCGACGTTCTACTTTAATTTTAATAACGCTCGTTTAAAATTACAGAACTAAAGATTAAAGCCTGGACGAAGTATTTTATTTTTCAGGCGGAGGATAATATCTCCGAAGGATGAATAAAAATACGAAAACCGCGGACTGAAATACTTTCTCATTAGCATCATTCCATTGTAATTGTTTTTGAATTATTCCATTACCTTGGCTGTTAAACGAGAAATAATAGCTGGATATTATTATATTTACAAAGTCGCGGGGCAAGGAGGCGATGGGGGTGGGGGGAATCGGCGCGTTGCCGTCGCAACCGAGTCTTGTCTTCGCGTAATCTATTATCTATTATCTATTGTGTACAATGTTATAATAGTAATCGAGAGAAGGTGAAAAAGAGCGTCGAGTTAATTAAGCGTCGTGCGCGTGCCTCCATTAGAATTAGTGGGTGATGAAACCGAGCCTTTACAACGTGACAAGCGTCGTCTGCGCGATCCGTTCGAACGGACCCTAAGGTTAAATTTAAAAGCGTTTTTTGGTCGCGGCTCGCCTCGAGTGCGACAAACGCTCGACGAGCCTTAGATCGAACGCGGATGAACGGCGGATGCACGGGAGGCGCCATTCGTCGGTTCAAGCTTATTCTAACGCGATTGTTAACCGTCGCTTGCAGGCTCGAGTCTGCCCCTTCTCGCGAAAACGGCCCCGGCCCCGGGAATTTGCTCGCTCTCCGGTTTTCGCAACTCCTCGCGTATAAAACGCTTTTTATGAAATATGAAATATTGGAATTGGAAAATGCACTCGAAGCCGCAATTTATGCCGTTTACGCCGTCGCCGCGGCCCGTACCTTTACTAATCACGTGTATAATTGAAAACGTTAAAGACTGTACGTAGAAGCAGCAGCAGCAGCAGCAGCAGCAACGAGGCTACGTAATATTGCACTGCGACCTTGTAAAGCATGTCATTTAGTAATGACTTCTACTCCTGCAATATTATTTGCTGCTGAAAAAGAATGTATGCAATTAAATGCACGTTGGCTGGCATCAATAGACTATAGACCGCGAGCTTGATCTCGTGGAAAAATGCGACCTATATTGTGGAGTAGCATTGATATTTCAGCATAAATTTATGCTTTTCGAATCTCCAAGACGAATCTCGACTGACTATTACATCACAGGCTGAAAAGGCCGTTTCTCTCGGGGTCGGGATGCGCGAGATAGCAAGGCGCTATTTCGCCTATTTGCAATTGGGCGCGAGCGAGTCGACAATTCGTCTCCGTTAGAAATAAACTCGAAATAAAAATATCGCCTAATCTAGGGTCAGCGACGAAAGGGGCAGGAAGGAAAGTGCGGGGAGTCGCGCGTGCACGCGTCCGTGGACGTGGACGAGACGCCGCCAACAAAGACAAGTCGCGGAGTAAACTCGAGCAGATGACGCAATCGTTGTTCTGCCTTTTGATATTCCGCGACGAGCTTTAATTAAAATTGATTCGATAACGAGGTTAAAAACGCATATACGTACCAGTTGAATTCGCGTCGAGCGCCATTATAAAAGTTTCGTATCAAGGATCTACCTTGATTTCGTTCTCCCCGCCATGGTTTTTCGTTTCTCCCTGGCGAGCTAAAAAGTATTACTTTTGCGCGCACTGAAATTGTATATCCTTAATTAAAGCGCTTCCCGGAATTGATAAGGATTTCTTCGCGAACGGCTGTTTTCTTTAATTATGTAAAACTAACTTCGGCGCACCTGTACGTGTGCGTGCGTGCGTGCGTGGGTGCGTGCGTGGTTCGCGTCTTTTCCGCGGGTCTTCCTTTTGTTTTTCCTCTCCCCTCCCCCTATTTTCCTTCCTTCCTTCCTTCCTTTCTTCCTTCCTTCCTTCCTTCCTTCGCTCCTTCTTTTCTCTTTTGGCCTTCTTCTTCTTCTTCTTCTCCTTTTTCCCTTTTCGACGGAAGAAAAACAACGGCCGAGAAAAAGCTAAAATCCATGTTGAAAAACAGCGCTGTGTTGATCTTCGTGAAAAGATAACTCGCAGCTCTTTTACAGGGAAGGGGAGAAAGTTTTATACTTTTAAAAGGATGAAAATACGACTTGGCTCTTAGATATATTATTGGAATCGATAACGAGTGCACTTTCGTAGCTCCTCGGTGTGGGCGCGCACACTCGCGCACACGCACACGAGATGTACTGCAAATTCTCGGTAGTCGCGAATATAAGTTCGAATCGACAACGCGCCGGTTATTTAAGGAAGGTAGTGAAATACAAGAAATTGCTGCAATATCGAACTAAGTATTTGCCATTAGAGCGGAGAGCTACGAATTACTCGTAGAAATATTTTCCTTTTGCCTTCTCTATTTTTAATCGTTTTATTATTTATTATTGAACGATAAATGAGTCTGTCTCGTTAATGTCTTTAATGAAAGAGATGGAAAATAAGAGCTATATTAAGGTCACTTTTTTCCTCTTCCTTCTCGTTTCTCTCTCTTTTTATTTTTACAAATTTTAAAACTACAAACCGCTTTATTAAAGTTAAACGTGAATCACCACGTCTTACTACAGTTCTAAAAATAACACATCTGTACGTACATGCAACATGTGTACATGCAAACAAAGGAACTTTTAATGATGATGATGATGATGGAATTTAATTGGAGAAGAAAAACATTTTTGTCGTTTAAGAGTTGAATTGTCGAGTTGTTGAATTGTTACCGATTAAACCAACATACTGATACAGCAGTTGTAATTGTGATTTTATTAAAATAATCCGAACTGCGAAGTTAATCGAGATATTTAATCGTGGCACTTGCGATTAACCACTAAATTAGTGCTCATTTTTACACAAATACTAATGCTACGAGCGCATTACGATAAAATGATTTATTGTAAATATGAATAATACGAAATTAGCATTAATTTAGAGACTCTCGTGAAATTAATAACGCGAATGCACAATTGTAATTTTAAATTCCGATTATTAATATTATTAATATTATTATTATTATTATTATTATTATTATTATTATTGCTGTATTATCGCTGTTATTATCGTTGTTATTAATGTTTTCTTCGGCCTTTAAAATCCGGCCGGTCGATTCAATAATTCTCATTCTTAGAAAATTTGAATATCACAATTGAGTCGCAACGAAAGGCGCAAACTTGTAACATAAAGCGGTTATAAAGCGAATCAGTCGTTATGTATTATAGTTATATTTAGGATTTTAATCAAGCGCTGCTCCAGCTTGGTGTTGGTTAACAGCACGATAACGGAAAAAATATCTGAAATTCATTCCGATTGTATTATTTTCGAGCGATTCGCTGCCGATAGTAAACTCTCGAAAAATATTCTAATTCTCGGTGTATTAGCGGCGCTTATCTGCTCGAGCGATTGTCCTGCGGAGTACAGCGTGTAATGATCCGATCATCGTGTTATTTATGTCACGGATCTCCATAGAACTTTCTCTATTACTCGCGCATTACCTTGCCGATTTCATTGTAAAATAAATTCAATATTCAAAAGATAATTTCAACTTGTATTACCTGGAACATCGCTTTATTATTATTATTGCTTTTTTTCAAAGAGAATGATTGCAGTCATTTTCTTAGGATTACATTAAAAATTAAATAAACCTCGTTCGGCGACTTTCGAACTGTTTATAAATTTCTTTTTTGTATCGCGCAGCCGCTCGTGGTGTGCGAAAGTGTATGTACCGAGGCATGTAAATTTTAAATTGAATTTTTTGTTTTCTTATTCGGATCCGAAACACAATTTCTCCTTAATTACGCTAGAAATAATAATCGACCATTTTATAGTAAACTTTTACTTTGTTTGCATAAATTGCTCCTTGAATCAGAGTGAATCCACGCCACTGTACACACCCCCTCTTCTCACCCCGGCTACACAAATGAAATCCTTATAAATTTTAAGCCCCCGACGAATACTTCTTATCGCTCCAGCAGCATCGAGACGCACAGATACGTTTTACAAAATTAATTCCTCGTTGGAGCGAAAACAGAAGATGCGAGAGAAGGTATTCAAGCTCGAATGTAATCTTAATTCGTGCGGGGGCGGATCGGTTAAAAGCAGGATCTAACTAAAATTTGCTGTCACAAAGAAAGAGCAGCAATTGATAAACAACGACTTGTTATCGTGGCCTAACTGGGTTAAGGTTGAAAGACGAGCAACGCATAAAGAACGCGCGCCAAGTAAAAGAATAAAGGAGAAATAATTAAAAAGTCGTCGCACGCAATATTAGAAATGTCGCGAGACAGGGACGAGCTGGTGGCTAATTTTCGAGCCTGCGAGGCATAAATTTGCTCGCACACGAGATAAACAATCTCGATCGGTGCGCGCGCGCGCTCGTGCGTGTGCGCGGGGGGGGGCAACAGCATCCGACCATCTTGATCGCGCCGTTCGGCAAAAACGATGTAGCGACGATTCGCAGCTCGCGTTGCGCAATTTTTTCCCGTCCCCGCAACTTTCCGCACCTAATTTTCGCCGATCCGGAGGCTCTTTTCGCGCGACTCGCCCGACGCAGCCTGCACGCGAACTTCCTTACTGCTTTTGAACGAGGAAATGATTTTTACGGCGAGAGAAGTCGAATTCCCTCGATTATTGACGAAGCACGTTGTTGGTTGTTAGTTGTGTAAGGGACATTCGCGACGACTGCCGATTAAAATTTCACGCGGATATTTGTTCGTCG